>VZUA01088360.1:0-16536 GCA_013401035.1 Horornis vulcanius
TCCCCTTCCACACCAGATTCTTCCTCCCCTTCCAAATGGGACCGTTCCTCACCTTCCACACCAGATTCTTCCTCACCTTCCACACCAGGCCCTTCCTCACCTTCCAGAATGTTCATTCCCAGCCTTCCATACTGGACTGGCCTTTCCTCACTTTCCCATCCAACCCTTTCCCACAGACTCCAAAAATACCTCATGGAGCAATCCATGGCAGGGCAGGCCAACACTGCCCATCAACACTCCAGAAGCAAAAGGAATTCATCATTAGATTCCACTCAAGAATTCCAGGTTAAATTCCTCCCATTTGAGGCTCGGATCAACTCCACACCAACCTACACCAGATTTTGTTCCCGGCCACATCAAAATTCCTCCTCCTACTCCACACTGTTTATTTTGGTTTCCCAGCCAGCCCATTGGCTGCACGGCATGGATTGCATTCCCATCACCATCGGAAAGAAACGTGCTTTATCCATAATAAAACTTGGATACAAGGAGCTGAATGACCCGGCCACTCCGACCTTCTCATTCCCTCAAAACACCTCTCAAATTTTAAGTTCCTCCAGGGAAGGATTGTGTTGTGTTTTCCCTCGAGGAAAAAGGGATGGGTATCCACAGATCGGAGTCACTTTTCCAACAGCCGGGAAAATGGATACTCAGCAAAGATTTGTAATGGGATCTTTAAGGCCCCTTCCAACCCAAACCAATCCATGATTCCGTGAATTGCTGGGACTGAACCCTCCAATCCTCACTCTGAGGGCTCCTCAAACCACACACGAAACTCCCAAGTTCTTCCCGAGGATTCCCACCCAAGACCAATGGAAGATTTTATAATTTCCTCACGATTTGACACAACTGGGACCCGTTTTGCTCCAGCAGAAGGAAGATCACAGGATATCCTTGGCACAGCTCTTGTTCTCCCCACGTTTTTCCCGAATCCCACACCCTGAATTTTCCCTCCAGCCTCTTGTTCACGACTCACAGCGGCCAAAAACCTCCACACTAAAATTGCCAGGAATTAATGCAGGTTCTGTTTTCATTTTTTTTTTTTTTTCCCCATGGATTAACAGCTACCAGTAGTCTCCCAGCATGAGGGTTAATTCCCACCAGGATACAACGGAGCTGGATCAACAATCCAGCACCTGAAAGACGCAGCAAGGTACCAGCAGCACAAAGGAGATGCAAATAAATTTGCATATCCGAGCATCAAAAACTCCACGAGATCCCGGAGTATGAAAACATCTTTTCCCTGCGAGATACTGAAGGAATGGCAGCGGGAACGATGGGAGTGGGAGGACAGGAGAATGGGGGGGAAAAAAAAAAGAAAAAAGACAAAAAAAGTGTGACTGTAGCAAGAGCTCGACAGTTGGAGAGATTCCAAGGGAACGGCAGAGCTTGGGCACGAGGAAAACAGTTGGGAAGATGCTGACGGGATGTTGGAGCCAGGCGGGGGTTGGGATCTGCTCCCAGGGAACAAGGATGAGAGGAAACGGCCTCAAGCTGTACCAGGGGAGGTTTAGGTTGGATTTTTGGGAATATTTAGGCTGTCCAGTCCTGGCCCAGAGGTGGAGTCCCCATCCCTGGAGGGATTTAACATCCCTGGGGATGTGGCGCTTTGGGGACGTGGCCAGTGGTGGCCTGGAATGGTTGGACTCCTTGAGCGTGGAAATCTTTCCCAACATCAACAATTCCACCATTCTAAGAGGGATTTTCAGCCACCTGATACGAGACAATTCCAGCAAGGAACGACCAAAAAACGACAGGAAGAGGAGGAAACTCAAAGGTTGTTCCCAAGGGAAGAGCACAGAGGTCCTGGCACAGAAAAACGAGGAGCAACTCCGTGAAAAACCTGTGGATGGAGTTCACACATCCCTGCAGCTCCACCGGACACCAGGAGCTCTGTGAAAAGCAGCCAGAAGGGATATTTCTGTGCTCCTGCAGCTTTCCCGACAGAATTCCGAGTCTCTCCTCGCGGGGATGAAGGAGATTCTGCCGGAGCAGCGAAGGAGGATGCGGAAGGTGTGAAAAAAAGCAAGCGAGGAGAAATGGAGCAGAAGGAAAACGTGAGGAATAAAGGCAGGAGGGGGAAAATTCTCCAGCAAATCCCACAAGGCTTCTCAATAAATTTCTCAGACCTTCCAGGCCTGTTAAAAAGTCCGGGATAGCCAGGAAAATCCTGGTTTAGTGGCCATGTATTCCACAGGCAGGAGAAGAACCAAAGCGTGAGCAGAATGCTCTGATCGAGGGTCTTAAAAAGGGAAAGATGAGGAGAAAAACCCTTCCAAAGTCTCCCAAAAATAAGGCAGAACAAGGTCTTTAGGGAGGTGGAGCCCAGGAATGATGAGGAGTTGAAGAAAATGGGATAATTGGTTGGGATTTTTAATGTCTGTCTGGAGCACGGCTGAGCCAACTACCTCCAAAAATAAATTTCATGGCATGGTTTGGGTGGGAAGAGACCTTCAGGATCATCCAGTCCCACCCCCTGCCATGGGCAGAGACACCTTCCACTATCCCAGGTTGCTCCAACTTGGCCTTGGACACTTCCAGGGATGGGGTGGCCACAGATTCTCCTGGAATTCCATTCCAGGCCTCACCAGCCTCACAGCCTTCCCTGAATCCCATCCATCCTTGTCCTCTGGCAATGGGAAGCCATTCCCAGCGCCTTCTGTCTCCATTCCTTGTCCAAAATCCCTCTCCAGCTCTCCTGGAGACCCTTTAAGCACTGGAAGGGCCTCTGAGGTCTCTTTGGAGCCTTTTCTTCGCCAGGCTGGACATTCCCAGCTCTTCCAGCCTCTTTCCAGCCCCTGGAGCATCTCCTGGATTTGCTCCCACAGATCCAAATCTTTCTTTAACAAACAGCAAAGAAAAGGAGGAAGAGCAGGTGACTGGAGAAGGCAGAGACGATAAATAAGATTTTGTCTCATCCCATTTAAATCAGGTGCCCTGGAAGCCATCACGGAGCTGTCAGGATGATTAATCCCTATTATTCCACCACCGGAGCAGGGAGTGATTGCTGGGCTGGCAAGTGGGAAAGCCAAGGGAAGAGGAGCCGGGTGCGTGTGGGAGAGAAGCGCTCCGGAGGCAGCTGGGATGAGGAGCTGACTCAAAACTTTGGGATTTGTGGTTGGAGCCGCAGACGGGAGCTGAAAACGTAGGAGAAACTGTTGTGGGATAATCAGGCTGTAAAACAAGGGAATACCTGCGGCACCAGTCGAGTCAGGAGCTGCACTTTGCATAGGGAATATTTAAATGAGGATTCTCCCAGTCTTTAGGGCTCAAAGCAGAGTTTTAAACCAGTTTGGGGAGGTTTAAGCGCCGGGAATTCAGTTCTCCCAAGGAAGAATCTTCTGGAACAGAAGTCGGGATGGTCTTGGGTGGTCATGAAGAGGATCCTTAAAATAAAACATTTTTAGGAATTCTGACAGTGCTGGGGCTACTCCACAGCAAAGAGGCCATTTCCATCACCTTCACTCCATCCAAAACAGAATTACTCCCTGCTTTAAAGGCCAATAATTTGATTTTAAGAGTAAAAATTATTCCTTTGTCATATTCCCAGGCTTTTCCCACTCCTAGCACCCCAAAACTAAGGGTGAGAATCACGGAGAGATTCTCAAAATCACCAGATTCAGATCATGGAGTAACCTGGGCTATTCCACAAGGATTGTCGAGTCCTGCAAGGGACAGCCCCCAAAATCCCACCATATCCTAGAGAGCCTTTTCCAAAGGCTTCTTGGACCAGGAGGCCAAATTCCACCACTCTGGAGATGAAAACAGGAGAGAAATGACCACGGAATGGGAAGAGTTTCATCCAGCCCACCCATCACCCACATCTGGGAAGCTCTGGAGCTGTGGATCAGAAAAACAGGGAATTACAGCCGGGAAAACGATTCATTTTTTTGTATTATCATTTTTGGAATGATCAACGTCAGGAATTGTTTGCCTGTCACTTCAGGCATAATAACAAGAACTTGTAGCAATTAGGATCTGTTTTCATTACACAGGAAGAACAAATGACCCAAATCCCAACTCCCACACACCCTCTCCAAAAGGGTGAGGTGACCAAACCCTCCTCCTGAACCTGCTTCCCTTTGAATTCCAGCCTCCCCAGCCCTTTGTGAGAGTTCACAGCAGCCTCCTTTCCCAATAAAAGGTGCCTGGAACAAAGCAGCTGAAAGGTTTGATTATCCCAGCGATGCCTTCCGTGAGCAAATCAGGCTCCTGGCCCCGTGGGAGAGCAAAAAAAAAAAAAAATTCCCTTCTTATCCGTGTCACCCTCGCGACGGAGCTGCCGAGGGAAAATAGGGCAGAGGAAAAGCAGGGATCCCTTTGAAAGACTGCAGGAAAAGCAGGTAACCAGGTTAAAAGGATGCTACGTCATGGAATTTTTACGGATGACGGGAATTTGGCGGATTTAACGCAATTCCCGAGGGTTCCAGCTGGATACAGCTGAGTCATGGCTGGGGGGGGCTTTCCATGGAAAGGCTCCTCACCTGGAAAGATTCAAAGAACCCAAAACGCTTCCTGAGTTAAACAAAGTCTGCTGTCCCGGAGAAGCTGCTCAAACCAGCAGGGCCTGTGTGTGCCAAAGCCTTTAATCCCGCTAATTCCGCCCTCAAAGAAATTTGGGAGCTCGTCCCGAAATGACAAAGCCAAGCAGGGCCCTTGAACCCGAGCAGCAAGGCCGGGAGATAAGGCGGGAATCAGCCAGGCCTGCAATTTGCTGGCTGATTAAATCCCTGGAGCGGCAGGAAAATTAGGGAAATCATCCCCCAGACACTGGAAGGAACCACCGGCTGCCTCCCGGGATAAACGATCTCATCCCAATGTTTGGGGGATGGAAGTTTGGGAATGGATGAGACGACGTTGGAGCCAGCTCGGCCTGTCTGGCGTGGGGACGGGTTTCGACTCATCCGAGTGAGGAACATTTCCCACCACAAACTGTCCAAAAAGTCACTTGTCCAAAAAGTCTGAGCTGCTTGGGATGTTCTCCAAGCGTGCTGAGTGTCCGTGGAGAAGGTCCACCTTGGCCACACAATGGCCACCAGTTCTGAGGTTTTGGGAGTTGGAGCTGGCCTCGTTATCCGGCAGAATCCTCCTCCCAAAGTGGCACCAGCAGGACAAAATTCCGGAATGGTTTGGGTCGGAAAGGACCTTCAAGACCATCCAGTTCCAACTGCCTGCCTTGGACAACATCTGCCTTGGACAACTGCTGGCCTTGGACAATTCCAGGGATCCAGGGGCAGCCACAGATTCTTTGGGAATTCCATCCCAGCCCCTCACCACCCTCACAAGGAAGAATTCCTTCCCAATATCCCATCTAGCCCTGCCCTCTGGCAGTGGGAAGCCATTCCCTGTGTCCTGGAACTCCATCCCTTGTCCCAAATCCCTCTCCAGCTCTCCTGGAGCCCCTTTAGGCCCTGGAAGGGGCTCTGAGGTGTCCATGGATCCTTCCCTTCTCCAGGCTGGACATTCCCAGCTCTCCCAGTCTGTTCCAACACGATCCAATATTTTGAGGGGAAGGAAAATCAATCCCAACCTTTCAAACTGAGACCCTTCAAACCCAAACATTTGAGAAGAAACTCATCAAGAACCACTCAGTATCCCTGCTCAGAAACTGAGGCAAAGATTCCTGGATGATGCAGCATTCCAAGCCCACGGAGACAGATCCCGGGAGTTCAACCTCAGCTCCAATCCCGAGAAATAAAAACCTCTTTCAACTGCCTGGACAACAAATTTCCAGGGAGGAACAGGAATTGCCAGACTGCCAGGAACTGCCACGCTCCCAGGGCGTTTCCAACCCCCAAGCAACGCCTTCCTTGGGTTCTTCACCCAACGGTGCCCACCCGGCTCAATTCCGCTTGTCCGGACACGGATTCCTCGGAGCGACGTCGGAGCTGGAGGGAATCTCATCTGCCAATCTCAAAATCAGTGACCCGTGCTCTTGGAAGCTCTGCACGGTTGAAAAGTGCAGCTAAAATTGAGGGAAGATGATGAGGAGAGAAGGAAAATTCCTTAAACATCGAGATTTGGGGGTTTTTTTGCGAGTTTTTCGCAGGTTTATAATTTACTCTCCTCAGGCTGACAAATGCCACTTGCACCCAGGAGAGGGTGAGACAGAAATTTAGGATAAAAAAGCTCCGATTTGAGGTGGGGAAGAAGGAGACATCTCCTAAATCAGGGTCCCGATGAGATCCGCCCACTCCTCCCTTTTTTCTCCTTTGAAACGCGACAAAATAAATCCCTGCTGGCTTTAAATAGAAATCAAATTAACCATGAACAGCCAAAGCAACTCTGTGACGGTCCAGCCATCGCTGGGTGTGCTCAGAAATCTTTTTATAAAACCTTTTCCTCCCTCCTTGCACAACGAACAAATTGAAGCAACAAATCAATACCGAGAGAGCTCCAAAACCCAAATCTTATTCCGGCTGCATTAAAAATGTTCTTGGAGCATTGCTCGTGAAGGGCTGAATATTTTCAATTATTCTTCCTCCTCCTCCAGCTGACAGAAGAGTTCCTGAGTCAGATGTGGGAAAAAACCCAAATCTGCTCCGAATATTTTTGCCCTTTGGAGAAGTTTAAGGCCTTTTTAAGGGATAAAAGGAAATTTGTCAAGGGGAAGCGAACCTAAAGCTGGGAAAGGAGTGAGTCCAACACACGGAGCAGGGTGGAAGAGTTCTTGTTTAAGTTGAGGAATAGGGGAAAAAAAGGCATTCCTTGGAAATTTTTTGGTGGATTAAAGGGTTGGAAGTTCAACTGGAGCTTCTCCCTTTGATTTAGAAGACAAGGAGAGATCCCACACCTTTTGTCATTCCTATTTCTGCGTCCTTGGATTTTCAACTGGACTTCTTCTGATCTCCTGCATCAAATGGATCCTGCCTCAAATGGGTTCTGCTTTAAGACCTCGTTATCATTCCCAGCCAAAAATATTCCTGAGTCTTTCTCTGCCAAGGAGGAATTTTCCCAAAATCCAGCCTAAACCTCCCCTGGCACGGCTGGAGTTTCCTCTGCTCCTGTCCCTCATTCCCTGGGAGCAGATCCCAACCCCCAGCCGGCTCCAACGCCCCATCAGCATCTTCCCAAATGTTTTCCTCGTGCCCAAGTTCCACTTGGAATTCCTCCAAGCGTGGAGCTCCTGCTACAGTCACATTTTTTGTCCTTTTTTTCCCCCCCCATTCTCCCACTGCCATTCCTTCGGTATCTCGCAGGGAAAAGATGGGATAAAAAAACATTTCCGGGCAAATTTTGTCAAAAATATCAAGGTTCGTTCATGGAGAAGGATCCCAAAAAAATCTGTTCTGGGGCATCTCAGACCACCTCTATGAGATCACATCCTGCCTGTTCCCTCGTCCCTCAGATGTTCGGGATGAACGACAGAACCTCTCCCAATCCTGAGCTTTCCCTTGGAATTCTTTGTTCTATGAAGGAGTCAAAGTGTGAGGTACAAGATCCTCAAATCATGGAATGTGTTTTTTTTGACCCTTGCCCCAAGGTTTCTCCCGTTCCTGCTGCAGCAATTCCCCATGTAAATTTTCCTGATTAAAAAAAAAAATTCCTGATTTTTACGGATTTATCTGACTACAGAAAATATTACCCACTAGTCCAGAAGCTCCAAACAAGACTCTTCCTTAAAAAGCCTGTCTGGTTCCACTCTAATTCCCACAATTTCAGGCAAATCCATAAACTGATTTATTCCTGCCCTTCCTACCCCAAATACCTCGAAGGCTTCCTTAATTCCACAACTTTCCAGGAACAACAATTCCTAAAAAACCCACAGAGGCGACACCAAATCCCCCTTTATTCCCCAGGATTTAAGTTTGGCTGGAATATTTTTCCATTCTTCATAAACAGGGATTTAGGAACTTGGCTGCCACTTAGGAACTGAAGCACTCGCCTGCCATTTCCTCACCACCATTCCAAACTTCCCTGTTTTTTCCCGAGCCTGCACTTCATTCCTGATCACAATCAAAGAGCCTCCACCTCCCTCTCCATGCACGCAACTTCCACGCGTAGCCCGGAGCATCCTCGGCCTCCTTCACATCCAGTTTTCTTCTCCCCAGTTTCTGTCCCTTTGGATTAATTCCACAGTTATTGGGGTTGTTTTTTTTTTTCCCCCCTGCCACATTTCTGCTCCCAGGTTGGAGCTGGGTGAGGGTCGGGATTTTCTCCCAAGGGAATGAAGGACAGGACAAGAGCAAGTGGCCTCAGGTGGGATCAGGAGAGGTTTTTAGGTGGGGTATTTTTGGAAGAATTCCTCCTGGAAAGGGCTGTCCAGGAGGGATCCAAAATCCCTGTGGATGTGGCACTTGGGGACATGGTCAGTGTTGGCCTTGGAAGTGCTGGGGCTCAACCTTAAATCTCCTTTCCAAACCAAACAATTCCATGATTCTACTTTTTATCTACATAGGTCCCAAGTAATTTATTCCTCATTTCCCTCTTATCTTTTCCTTCCCAATCCCTGGTTTTTTGCAGTTTTCCATGTTTTTGTAGATCCCTCGGACATTTGTGCCTTTCCATTCCCGCTCTAAATCCTGCTTGAGTCAAAATTCCCTGGAGCTTTAAGTTCTTCCATTTAAGCTCACAAAGTTGTGGAATGGGTTGGTTTGGAAGGGACTGGATCAAAGTCCATTCAGTTCCAACCACCTTCCCAAGATCCCAGGTTGTTCCAAGCCCCGTCCAACCTGGCCTTGGACACTTCCAGGGATGGGGCAGCCCCAGTTTTGCTGGGAATTCCATCCCAGTCCCTCAAAGGGAAGAATTCCTTCCCAGTATCCCATCTAATCAAAGGGAAGCCATTCCCTGCGTCCTCTCCCTTCATCCCTTATCCCAGGCTCCAGCTCTCCTGGAGCTCCTTGAGGCACTGGGAGAAGCTCCGAGACCTCCTCGGAGCATTCCTGGAGGTGAAATGATTTCTGCCAGCCAGGAAAATCTGGCACGAATCAGGAAAAGAGCAGGGAGACGCTTGGATCAGGGAATGTGGGTGGAGGGAGATCCGTGAGTCACCGATAGCCTTTAACTGCTTCCACGGGCGGGTTTGCACCCTTTGAAATTCCCCTTTCCAGGTTCCCTGGAACAAAACCAACCGCAGGAAAACTGTTCACGGCACTAAAATACCCAATACTCCGTTCCCAGACCCTCAGTTTTCCAAATTTAGGAGTTTTCCATGTTCCATTGGAGGAAAAAGGAACAAAGAAAAAGAAAAGAAAAAGGAATCGGAGTTCCCAGCTTTGCAGTGGGTTTTGACACAAGGAGGGACAACTCTTAAGCCCAGCCTATTTATCCCTAAAAAACCCTTCTTTTCTCCAGGATTAGACACCCTCAGCTGCTCCTGGCGTTCCAAACCTTTCCCCAAATCCATTCCCATCCCTGGACATGCTCCAGCCTCTCAACGTCCTTCTCATCATGAAGGGCCCAAACCCAATCCTGGGATTTGAGGTTCCTCAGCGCGGTGGGAATGTCACTTCCCTGATCCAGGTATTCCCACAAATTAATTATCCCCCCAAAAAGCCACATTTTCCATAGTTAGAAGCTTTAAGAGAAGATATTTGCACATGCCAGGAGTATCCCGATTTTTCTATGATCCCTACTGCCCAAAGGATGGCCACCTCAGAATTCCAAAAGCCACAGACCCCTCCGTGGGCTGATAAGGCACTTAATGAGCTGATAAGGCACTTAATGAGCTGATAAGGCTGAGGCAACGCCCCAGGAAGAACACATGGAATGAAGCAAATCCGACCTGTGGTTTAAAAGTCTGGATTGGGATTTTCCTACATGGAAAAGCATCGGGATCTGCTGCCAAACCTGCTCCTCCTGCACACCCAGCTTGGCTTTTCCCAAGGTTTTGCATTCATTTCCTGTTTGGAGCTTCCCAAAAAGCACTTTGGGGGACTCTGGAGACGATAAATGAAGACCTGTTTTCCTCCCTGTGTTATTCCCATGGGTTTTCCCACAAAAATCTTTCCCAACCTCGTTCTGTGCTCCGAGCATTACGGTGAGGCTGGTGAGGGGCTGGGATGGAATTCCCAGAAAAGCTTTTGGCTGCCACATCTCTGGAAGTGTCCAAGGCCAGCTTGGAGCAACCTGGGATAGTGGAAGGAGTCCCTGTCCATGGAAGGGGGTTGGGAATTATTTTTAAGGTCCCTTTCCAACCCAACCCATTCTTTGATCTTATTCCCACTTCCATCCTGATAAAAATCCCTTTCCGTGCTCCTCCCAGCTGAGGAAAAAAAGGGGGAATTGTTCAGGTGAGCTGGAGTGTGACAGAACAGGAATTATTCCAGACTGACTTATCGGGGTTGGGAGAGTTCTGGGCACAGGATTTTCCTCAATTAAAAAAAAAACAAAACAAAAAACCCAAAAAACACCCTCAGGAACTTCCTGTTAAAACAGAAAATTCCCAGACTGAAAACGTGTTCTCTGGACCACTGTGGGATTTTTTTTTTGGAGGGGGAGAAGCACCCACTTCCAAACAGAAAATCCCCAACATGGAACAGTATGGACTCCTCAAGGTGACATTCAGGAGAGGAAGAGGAGGCAGGGGAAGAAGGGGGAAAAGAAAAAGGCTCCTAAAAGGATGGACTCATTTGGAATTTTCTCCTTCCTGGCAGCTCTGACAGATCTGACAGTGTCTCCTGGAAATGGCATGGAAAAGGGAAGGGAATGGTCTCAGCTCCTTGGGAGAAGCAGAGGTTGCAATGAAAATCAATTTAATGTGGAATTAATGGAAAATAAAGAGGCTTTTCTGTGTTTTTGTTGCCCGACTGCTCCAGTTAATCCAGACACACTTAATTAGGGACACACCAATCCCGAGGGAAGCCGCTCCCGTCCTGGCACCATCCCCACAGGAATCAGCAACCCAAGACCTCCAACCCAGCAGGATTCCTGATCCATTTTGACTGGATTTAAGGAAGAAACCCATTACAGTGAGGGTGGTGAGGGGTTGGAATGCAATTCCCAGAGAATTCCATGGCTGCCCCATCCCTGGAAGTGTCCAAGGCCAGGCTGGACAGGGTTTGGAGCAACCTGGGATAGGGGAAGGCGTCTCTGCCCATGGCAGGAGTTGGAATGAGATGATTTTTAATCCAACCCATTCCACGACTCCATCATTGAGAAGAATTCCTGCCCTGTGGACAATTCCAAGTCCAGCAGCCTCAGTCAACAACCTCTGACCCAAATCCCACTATTTTTTCTGGGAAGTGGAAGAAAATCCCCTTGCACCTCACCCAAAATGCACTGAAGTGGTCAGAGATCGGTGAGCACGAATCCCTCAATCCCTCTTCTTCCAAAAGGAACTTTTTCCCCTTTTCTTAATTATTTTCCCCTTTTCCTAATTATTCCCAAATATCCCCAACTACATTAAATCTTGCTGAGGATTTTTTTTCTGGTTTTTTTTTTTTTTTGTTTTGTTTTGTTTTGTTTTGTTTTGTTTTTTAAGCAACCCAGCTGGAAAAGGGCTCCATGGGATTCCTCATTTCCCTGTCTTCGAGAGGACATGGATCCATGGATGCACCCTTTGGATTAAAGGGAGCAAAGGACCTTAGGAAGCATCCAGAAACCCAAGTCCAGGTCCAAAAATGGATCCAGAAAACTCAGAGGCAGCTTAATTCCCAATAAAATTGAGGATGCACCCACAGATCCACCAAATTCTTGTGTCTGTGCTCGGGGCAGCTTGGGGTGCATCCCTGAACATGAGGAATTTAAAAACAGGCTCCAAAAATGTCAAAAACAACCCTGGAATATGGAAAAGAAGGAAGATGAGCTCTCAAAGGAGCAGCATTTTCCCTTCTGAGCCCACCTGGAACTTGAAATCCAAGGACAGCTTCATTTGGAGCCTTTGAAGGATTTAGAGTCCAAAGAGATCCCAAAAAAAGCTGGGAAAGGGTTTTGGAAAAAGGCACGGAATGACAGGATAAGGGGGAAGGGAGGCAAGAGGGTTAGGTGGGATATTGGGAAGGAATTCCTCTCTGAGAGTGTGGTGAGGCCCTGGAATGGAATTCCCAGAGAAGCTGTGGCTGCCCCATCCCTGGAATTGTCCAAGGCCAGGCTGGAGCAACCTGGGAGAGTGGAAATTATCCCTTGCCATGGAAAGGGGGTGGAATTGTGTGACCTTTACATCCTCATCCAACCCAAACCATTCCATGATTCCATGATTTGAGCGATCCCAACACCCCTGGACCGACGGTGGGTTGAAATTCCAAACCAACTGATATTCCTGCATTATTCCAAGGCACCTCATTGTCCATCCTACTCTTCCAGAAAGGAAACCACCCCATTTCCATCCCATAATTTCACTTTTCCACGCTTTTCCATGACCCCTCCCAGATCAATAAAACCCCTCCCCCCCCGTAATTCCGTGGCGGCGCTTCCCAAAGTAACGTTTTTCCAACGGCTTTCCCGAACACGCGGATCCATTGGGAGTCATTTCCACTCCGGCACGGAGCAGAGAAAGGGAAGATCAATTAAAAAAAAAAAACCAAAAACACAATGAGGCAGACAGGGAAATGTCAGCACCTTGGGAAGAGGCGGCCCAGAATCCGTCGGGATCCGTCGGGATCCGGCGCCAACGGATCGGGCGCGTGGGTTTTCCGTCGGGAAAACACCGTAAGGAAGGAGCCGTGCTTCAATCCGGGGATTTTTCCGTGTTTTTTGGTGGGGAAGAATAAAGGGACAGAGTGGGTGAAGGCAGTCATGGCCCAGGAGATGAAACCCCAGGAAAATGGGAAGAGGGTTGGGGGTGTTCACCTGGAGATGGGAAAGAAACTTTTGGAGATATTTCCAGGGTCTAAAGGGGCTCCAGGAGAGCTGGAGAAGGACTTGGGACAAGGGATGGAGGGACAGGACACGGAATGGCTTCCCACGGCCAGAGGGCAGGGCTGGATGGGATATTGGGAAGAAATTCTGCCCTGGGATGGAATTCCCAGAGAATTCCCAAAGAAGCTGTGGCTGCCCCTGGATCCCTGGAAGTGCCCAAGGCCAGGCTGGACAGAGCTTGGAGCAACTTGGGATCTTGGAAGGTGTCCCTGGGTGGTCTTGAAGGTCCCTTCCCACCCAAACCATTCCAAAAGCTTTGCTCCAACCCAAAACCCCAAACCTCCAAGCACAATTCCAGCCAGGAACAAAACCTCCCAGGATCCCACTGCCAGGAAAATCCAACAAACAAAAGCTTCTCCCTCTGAGAATCCATTTCAGGCCTCATTTGCTCCAAGTTTTACAAGACCTTCCTCAACAATCAGAAATTTCCACGTCTTTCCCCACGGGAACGACAGTTCCTGGTCTTGGAATGACACTGCTGGGTCACTCCACTGCCTCTTCCCACTCCTTCCCGTTTATTGTAGGGAAAGACTTGAAAAAAACTGGAAATAAGATTTATTTTCCTCTTGGGAATGTGGAGATAGGGATACCCAGCTTCCCAAAAGTCAGAGTGACACTTTTAGCTCCCTAAAGAAACTGGGATCGGTGGGTTTATTCCGTAAAAATCAGGATGATGGAGCTGGATGTGGGAATGTTTAAAGGGCAGGAGCAGGAGGAAGGAAATAAACCAAATCCCTGGATCTGTGAAGGTCAAGGAAAGAGCAAGGGATGAAGAATTCGAGACAGGAGGAGCCTCCCATTGGACCAGCACAATATGATCCTTTCAGGACCTGGAAAACCAAAAAAAAACCCCAAAAAAATGGGATTTAGGGATCCCTGAGAGCAATTTCAGGGATAACAACGAATTCCCAAGGGCACTGCGAGGTCTGGAGTGCTCCACTTCTTCCCCTCAGCACCTGGAGCACATTT
Source organism: Horornis vulcanius (assembly GCA_013401035.1). Classification (NCBI taxonomy): domain Eukaryota; kingdom Metazoa; phylum Chordata; class Aves; order Passeriformes; family Scotocercidae; genus Horornis; species Horornis vulcanius. The sequence continues at coordinate 13,771 of VZUA01088360.1, forward strand.
ATCCCTCAAACACTTCTTGGCGGCTGGAATTAAAAATAGCCAGCCTGGATGAGTTGGAAAGTGGCAGGGGGGGAAAAAAAAAAAGAAAATTCCAGCCGGAATGTTTATTTTTGGGAAGAGCCAGAGGAGGAAGAGGAAAGGTCGGGGTTCAATGCGTTATTTAGAGCATGTAAGGAAATAATCACTGGAGCAAAAATGCAGGAGGGAGAGGATGGAGGAAGAGCAAGGAATGATAATTTGAAGGAATTTTTTTTGGTTTTTTTTTGAAGGTCACTGGACAAAATTGGGAGTCATCTCAACCAAATCTTAAAATGAAATTCCCACTGATATTTATCATCTGGAGCAAACATTCCTGAACTAAAAACTCCATAAAGCAGCAAGAGCAGCCACAGCACAGTCCCAAAAATCCCAGATCCGATGATTTGGGATCCCTCCCCTAAATCCAGGCCCTTCCATGGCTCTGTTCCACCATCAGGGAATGTGTGGTTTTATGGGATTTGACATCAATTTGACTCTGGAATCTAGCTGAATTCCCAGCTGTATTTTGTGGTTTGGATTTGGGATTTTTTTTAAAGGTTTTTGGGTCATTACTTGGTTGGGTTTTTTGTGGTATCCGTTCCCAAATTCCCAGAGGTGGGACTCCCAAAATCCGTAATTACTCAGGAAAGGAAAGCTTTGGTTTCCTGGGAATGGTTGGAGGAGTTCCCAAAAGCCTGGAACTTCGGGATCAAGGCCTAAGTAGGTCACCATCAAATCCAGGTAAAGAACTATGGATTCATCCAAATTTTCTGGAAAATGAAGGGGAAAAAAAAACTTTAAAGGAGCACAAAGTTGAAGGAATTCCTTCCCTGGAGCTCTACCTGAGAAAATCAGGATTATCCATAGGGAGGACCTATGGGATCCATCAGGTATTCTCCAGCTTCTCACTAAAAAAGGGATTTGGTGGCCCACAGGACAAGATTTTCATGGAATGGATTCCACACGTTCTCAGGAAGTGTGACGTCCGAACAACCACGAACACAATTTTTCAGGAGCCTGGAATTCCATGAAACACCTCTTATAGAATGATTGTGGATTATTTGGGATGGACCAAAGATGTAAAGGCCTGGAAACCCTACAAAAGTTGGACAATCCATAAAAACCACTTGGGGTTGCATCTGGGATAAAAATGGGGCTCCTTTTCCCAACAAAAGAGCGGCACCGATGAATAAAATCCCCAAAAATCGGAATAAAACTGAACTGACATCAGAAAAACCCATTGTGAAACACAGTCTGAGCCAGGATTTGGAAAACCTTCAGGAGCCTCCTTTTCCTTCCAACCTTTTAGGGTTGAACTCCACGATTTTAAGGGTCTTTTTCCAGCCTAAACCATTCCATAAATCCCTGACCCCTCTTTGCTCCCACCACCCAGCACAGCGGGACATTCCCAAAAATCCCTTTGAAGCCATCTCCAGCCCTTCTGGAAAAAGAGCAGCCCGAGGACATCTGGCTCACAGACAGCCCAGACCTTGGATTGTCTGGATTCGCAGCAGGAAAAATCCAGGAACTGCAGATTTGGGTGAGAAAAAGCAAAAACTTCCCTGGAAAATGAGGGCCTCCCCACAGGCCTTTCTTCCCAAAGGAAGCACTGAAATGCTCATTCCCAGTGGGATTAATGTTGGGATTCTCCTGAAAATCCACCCCTGGTGCTGGTGGGATGGGTTGTGCCACCACCATTGACACAAAATTCCAATTTTTTGGAGTTCAATTTGCCCAAATTTAGGCTTTTTAGGCCTAGAATTGCTCCCGGTCAGCAATCCCAAGATCCAGCACTCCAACTCCAGGCCAGGTTGGATGGGGCTTGGAGAAACCTGGGATTGTGGAAAGTGTCCCTTCCCGTGGGATTAGGGGGCATTTAAGGCCTCTTCCAACCCAAACCATTCTGGGATTCTGTAATTCAAGATATTCCATGAAAATCCCTTCAAAGGAAGGGGAAGGCCGCTGGATGCCTCGAGTTCTCCCCCTTCCACCCATCCTGAGGGATGGGGAAGGAACACAAGCCTCAATCCCCCCCAAAATCCACACGGAATAACATTGGGAGAACTCCAAAATCCAACACAAAACCACAGAAATAATCCCAGATCCCACATTCCTGGACTAATCCATGCCCACAACCAAACCCCTTTCCTCAAAACCATCGTTCTTCCACTCCAGCAGCACCAAACCCAGATCCCCACATTTTGCAATCCCGCTGTTTTTTGGGATCAATCCTGGAAAAAGACATTCCATGAGGGAAGGAGCCCAAGCAACCCTGATCCCTGGGTGGACACGGAGGCACCGAGGGAAGCACCACATCCCAATTCCAGCCCTGCTCCAGCCACCTGCTGCTCGCAGGTCCCCGACAGCTCCCTCCAAACATCCCAAATCCACCCATTTTCTATGGAAAACGTGGTTTGTGGGGTTTTTTTTCCCCCTTAATCCCACCCAGCTGCGTGTGCCAGGTGAGGCTCCAGAGCCGCGGAGCAGCTGCAGATTTCTCCGTAGAGGTCACTCAAGGGGTTGATTAAAGTGGGAATAAATAAGAGGATAAAGAAATAACTCGATAAATTACTCAATAAATAACGAAATAAATAAATTACCAAAAAAAAAAAAAAGGGAAATAAACAGATAAGGAAATAAAAAAATAAGGGAATAGATAAATAAGGAAATAAATAAATAACTCCACTCCCATCCTGCAGTTTTCACAGCTGGAGGGGAATGCAGGGAATGGGGGAAACGGCGCAGGCA
>VZUA01088407.1:14079-24571 GCA_013401035.1 Horornis vulcanius
AGTCCAGGGAAAGGCGAGATACCAGAGGATGCCACGGAGCATATGGAAGCTCGCTGTCTTGGTGGACACGGGGTAACTGTGTTGTTTCCAGATGGACTCATGGCTACATGAGAAGTAAAAATAACTGACTGGAGCAGCAACTCCACATCCCAAGGACATAATAATTCAGAAAATGTTGAGTTAAAAACTGTTCTTGTACTTTAACATGGATTTGAGCATGTGATTGGGCTTTTCTTGTAGCTGAGAGTTCAGGAGCCTGAAGTAGAAAGGCAGTATTAACAAACAAGATCAGATCATTTGGGGATAATGAACTTCTTTCAATAAGGCTATTGTTTTATCGGCAGGTCACATTCTTTTTGTCCTCACTTGCCATGTACTATAAAGTATGACTTTAACACACAGGACTCCTGTGTTAATTGCAATTAGATAAATGTGTCTGGAGAGACAGTCTCTGCCAGTCAAGGTCACTGATGTGACCAACTTGCCTTGCTCATAGACACAGTTACTGGAAATNTCCACTGAGGCTGCAATTTTTTGGCCTTAATAAAGCCGCCATGAAGCAAAGCCCTTCAGAGTGGCAGTCTTACTGGTGTCATTGTCTCAGCTCTCCTAAGTATAGAGTAGCATTTGATAATCCTGACAGATGTAGAGTAGTATAGGCCATTGCGAGCTTTGTCAACTTTATGCAAGGGTTCTTTGCCAGCATGGACCAGATAGTAACTTTGAGATTCCAAATTTACACAAAACATGTATCTTAAATGCTAATCCAGCCCTGATGAAGGTATATTAAGATGGGAACTCTAGGCTGACAGCTAAAAGCCACATCTAGTTGGCTATTCTTTTGCAAGTAGGCATCTTATCTTTGGTTTTCCTGGCAATTTGTGTATATATAAGATGCTAAACAAAAAGGCATATGCATTCCGTAGGGCTTGTTAGATAAAAAAAATGTCATTTGACATACTTTGCTATTATCAAGAGTGTTATGGTACTAGAACATCCTCAGAGCAGGGATTAGGCAAAGGTACATTTGATGATTACAGCACTTCCTTATTTCTCCCTTCCTGTGTATGTCAGCCTGTGATGCCCATGTTAACACATGATGTTTGAGACCTGAAGTCACATAACAAACTAAGTGCTGATTGTGCTATGATGCCTGATGACCACTTGGATGCCTGGGATCTGATGGATCTGGCACCACGCTGGGCAGACAGCAGTTTGCTGTCTGGCACATCTCTGTTGCCCTTTGAGGAATAACTGGTCGTGGACATGAACTTAGCTGAGGCATTAACAAAGAGACTACCAGGTCTGTGAAGACACTGACAGACTGAAAGGAAATGCAGATGGGTACTATGCATTTGCAAATGTTTATTATTTAAAGTTGGTTACTGGGAAATATATAAAATGAAAGGGTCAGAGTAAGACATTGTGCCTTGTTGGCTTTGCCTTTTAGATTTTAGGAGATCAAAAAGAAAAAAGGAGGAATATGTCATATTGCAGGTAATTAAGGATTCATCAGGAAATAAGGAACACTTGGTCCTTCTCATAGCTTTGAGGACAAAAGGTGAAGGGTAGCTGGTATAATATCTTCCATATGTGGCATGCTAATTGGAAGAATAGAAATGAGGTATTTGGAAAGCTGAATCTAAGCTCTTATAAATGGAAATTGCTTTTGCTTAATGAGTTTGCTGGTAGGCTCAGTGCTTTCCACTTGGAAAATAAGAAAATATTTTTGATTATATGTTTGTAAATTAGGTTTAGCCTAGTTGTTGAGTTAGTCCTAAGGATTTAACGACTTATAAGTGAAAAATTGTGTCTTTTCTTTCCCTATAAATACTTGGGATTTAATGATCATTCCCAAGCATTGCAATATCTTCTTACCAGTGCCTTAGTCTAGGCTTTGGGTATTTTAGTTTAAGTCCTTCCAGAGTTTTGAAAACCTCACATTGGGAATGGCATACAGGAATAGCTTGTTTCTCAGACCTCAGAGAAGTGTGAGGCTCATTTGGATTAGGTATAGCTTTGTCTTTGAGGACAAAAGGGCTTCACTTCCACTTTGTTTTGATAGACACCCCCTGGGCCAGAAAAAATAGGTCTCTGTCCAGGTGAGCCGAGCCAGTGGAAATACCTTCTGGGTAGTTATGTCTTGCAAATATACAGGTTCTGGGATGGAGAGGGCAGGACTCCGCTGAGGAAGGCTGTAACGTGAGAGAAGTCGGGAGACGGAGTTGCGCGATATTCCCGCTAGATGGCAATTAAACCCCATTGGATAAAACGGCTGGTAACGCCAGTGCTTTCGAGTCTTGTAGCTTACTTCAAAGTGCTGAAAGCTGGTCTTGGGAGTAAGATTTTGGGATATCTGTATTTTCTTTGGACTAGAACATGCAATAATTTCCGTATGACAAAGGAAATATTGTTAAAGCTGAACCGAATTTTGAATTGCACGTTTGGATTCATACATGTTTTGGCAGTTAGTAAAGGATGTATTTGGTTTCTGTGCTGTAGAAACCCCCACCTCCTTGGGGAGGGGGAGTAGTAGAGTCAGCAGCAAGTAGGAGAGCTCTTGGCAGGGTGGCCAATTGGAAATTCGCTGCCAGGAAGCCAGAAGAGCCCTAATTAGGCAGGCAAGTAGAGCTTGATCCAAAGCCTGCTGAAGTTAATAGGAGTATCTTCGTGCACTTTTTCCTATTTCCAAGTAAACCAACCAAATGAGTCTCTCCTTTTAGCAGTCTGCTTTATATGTGTTACATCATCTACTGCAATTGTCAGTATACTAGGAATAAATGCATGTCTGTACTATTTGTAATGGAGATACAGCATTCATGTGCTCTGTATGAGTAACTTACAGGAGTACTTGTGAGGTAATTGAATTTTCTATTTTTTTCCTAATAAGAATTTGAAACAATATAACTTTCTCTTTAACATGTGTGTTGGAGAGTATAATTTCTTTTGGATGAAGGAGAGGGAGACCTTTTATCCTGACTATTGTCTCAATATATTTCAGCTAAAGTTTTAATAAAATGTAGGATATCAAAAGTTGTGCTGCCCTAACATGCACCCAGGGACCTTAATAACAGCTGATTCTGGACTTCTAAAATGTCATAGCAAAATTAGGTGAAAGCTACTATAGTCTTGCTTCTATGTTTAAAGTTGCTCCAGTACTGGCAATACTCATCTCAGAGATAACTAATATAAAATACGGGAAATTACTCTGTACTCTATAATCAGGAAAAAAAATCCCTATAGATTCAGTGGGAATACTGCCTGGGTAAACCCACAGGTATTGTGTGCATTGTGAGATTGCGTGCAAAGAAAGATCATCCCTATAAACTAACTTTATGGCCTGTTTTTAAAAAAAGCTAAATAAAGATTAATGGAAATAGCTTCTCTGATTACACCACTGCTTTATGCTTATTTGAGCAACTTTAAATAGATAAGAAAATATGAGTTTCAATCTGTGCCTGGTGCCCCAGAGTAATTGAAACTCCCCTTTGTTGCAGAAGTGCTGGCTATAACCACTGTAAAACTGCAAAATGTCTGCCAGTTATTCTTGCAGAATTCTGGCTTTGTCTTTTAAAGTTTTTTTACCCTATTCACACAATGCTTGTGTAAATTTTATGCTTATTTAAAAAGATATACCTAATTTTTTCATTACAGAAGCACAGCATATGAAAAAAATGAAAGATAGCACTGTCAGGTTTTCTTATTGGTCAGTCACAGTTGGATTCAGGTAGCTTTGCCCTAGGTTTTGTACGGAGTTGACTTGTGATTGCAAAAGGACACTAGTTTCCTAAACAGCTGACAATGACTGCTACAATCACACCTTTCTACAGAAAGGTTTTCATGTTTTTTAGTCTAGTTGAGTTGATGTTGCATCCCTGAAAGGCTCAGTTTTCTTCTACAAGTTGCTGCTCTGCACCTCTGAGGAAGTAAAGAAGTTCCCTGTTTGCATGGATGGGTGATGTAGCTGTCTTTGAGCTTAGAGACAGATGAGTTTGTCTGTCCCCATCTCCTCTCAGCCACCTCAGATACTCTTCAGGTAGACATTTCCTTATTCTACTCTTGGACTCCCTCCTTTGCCTTTCAGTTCTTCCATGTTCTCATTGAAATTCTGCTGTGCCATCTTTTTCAGCATTGTGGACAGTGTTGAGGAATTGATCAGTTTGCAAAGGATCATGGCTAGATCAGTTTGGAAGGGAAATGCAAGGTTTGGTGTTCGTGTGGGTGCTTAGTGAGATGGGAGAAACTGTTGATGGATGTCCTTTGACTAAAGCTCTTAGACTTGGAGGGTAGATCCAGGGAGGAGTGTAGTTCCTAGGCAGTGTTGACTTAATACCCTGTGTTGCAGCAGTGCAGGGCTGTACAATGGAACCAAGGCTGTACAAGCTAGTTTGGGTACGGAAAACAGTGTAATAACCTTCAGGAAGAGTGCAGGGCACTGAATTTTTATCTGGGGATATGTAGGCAAGTGGTTCAGTGGGCTTGTATAAGGCAGGAGCTGTGGATTCATTGCTTAAACAGCCTTCCCAAGGATAGAGGCTAGCTCAATTATTTTTTAAAATTAAGTAGAAATAATATGGTTTAAAAAGTGATTTTAGCCACTTTTGTATATAATAATCCAGCAGTTTAATGAGGAAGCCAATATTCAGAGCCTCCTCAGGTAGAAGAGTCTTCAGTCATCTTTTTTCTCCCGGGAGAGCTGTGTTGACTGCCTGTAAGGAATACAACATAGTGTGAGAGAGTGAGTACAAGAAAGGGAAAGAATCTGTCAGTTAGTGACTAAAGAATTCACCAGTAGTCAGGGTTTTGTTCCAATTCAAAACAGTTCCCAGGTGACCTCTTCAGCCACCTGGCTATGGAGGTAGGCTCCTGTTGGCTTCTCTTTCTTTTCTGGTCCAGTGGATTCTGAATTCCTTCTTGCACACAAGCGCTTCAACAGTGTATGCTCTTGGACTGCATTTTGAAAGAATGGGGTCTTCTGATTGCTGTCAGGCATGAGACCATCTGTCAAGAAACTTTGTTGGACAGGCACTGAATTTTTGTATCCTGATTCATGTCAGCAGTTGTACAGCAGTTGTACAGCAGTTGTAAAAATTCAGGCACTGAATTTTTGTATCCTGATTCATGTCAGCAGTTGTACACACGCTGAGCAGAACTCAAGGATGTGACCAATATTGTGAAAATTAAGGGTTCCTCTGGAATTAGGGTGTATCACAGAAATACAGCATATGCTGAGTTGTAAGGTGCCTACATGGATCATCAAGTCCAATTGCTGGCCCTGCAGAGGCCCATCCCCATGAGTCACACCAGGTGCCCGAGAGTATTGTCTAAATGCTCCTTGATCTCTGTCAGGCTTGGTGCTGTGACCACTTCCCTGGGGAGCCTGTTCCAGAGCCCAACCACCCACTGGGAGAAGAATGTTTATCTAATATCCAACCTGACATACCCTTGACACAACTTCAGGCTGGTCCCTTGGGTCCTGTCACTGGTCACCAGAGAGAAGACATCAGTGCCTGCCCCTCCTCTTCCCCTCATGAGCAAGTTGTAGATTGCAGTAAGGTCTCCCCTCAGTCTCCTCTCCCCCAGGCTGAACACACCAGATGCTCTCAACTGCTTCACCAAGGCCCTTTACCATCTTCATTGCCCTCTTTTGATGCTCTCTAATAGTTTAATTTTTTTATATTGCAGTGACAAAAATTACCCATAATGTTCAAGGTGAGATTGCCCAAGCCCAGAACAGAGCAGGACACTCCCCTTCCTGGCCTGGCTGGCAGTGCTGGGCCTGCCTGATGCCCCCAGGACAGGGATGTCCCTCCTGGCTGCCAGGGCTGACTCAAATCCAGCTGGCCACTGACCAGGACTCCCAGGTCTCTTTCTGTGGCACTTCTTTCCAGCATCTCATTCCTCAGTCTGTCTGTACATCCCAGGCTGTCCCAGGTGCAGAATGGAGCACTTTCTCTTGTTGAACTTCATATGATTGGTGATGACCCAATCCTCTAATTTGTTGAGGTCTCTCTGCAGGGCTTTCCTGCCTTTGAGTAAGTTGACAGCTCCCCCCAGTTTTGTATGCCTGCAAACTTGCTTAGCATCTAGTTGAGGTATCAGTTTTTTGTATTACAGTTTTGTATTAAGGTACCTTCCTCCCCTTGTATTAAGGCACCTTCCTCCTAAATGATACTGTGAAATGCCTGCACCTCTTAGGCAAGTTAATCCTTAGATCCCTACATATTTTTGTAAACTGAAGTGGCATCTTCTTTAGAAGGGTTGTATCTACTGTTTTAATTTACTTCGGCTCCTTTAGAATATACACAGGTCATAAAGTACTTTAGTTTAGTTTTTGCAAAGCCTTGAGTGACAGGTTTTTGGTAGAGTTGTACCATGAGAAAAAGGAAGTGTGAAAAAATACAAAGCAGTATGACAGTACAGTCCCTGAATAATGACTGTCAGAAACTGAGAAAAGCCTATGTTCAATTACTCTACCTGACTGCATATTAACATTGTTCTGCTGGTGCTTAAGGATAAATTTTATAAGTTTTCTTGTAGTATCTGAATTAATTTGAGCCTCTACAGGACTGAAATATGCAATATAAGTTAGTGTGAGACTTCTTTGCCCTGAATGAAGTGCTATGACAGATCCTACAAGTAAAACATGGAAGCTTTCATTTTGTTGGCAAAGGAAAATATGAGCAGAGCAAAGGCCTTACAGAATAGTGTGATAACCATTGGAGGATCCTTGGTCAGAGAGGACTGATGTGCTGATTCATGCTCTGGCACTCAGAATGATTGTGCTCCTTGTTGGGAATCACTTCATTGTATCAGTAGAACAGAGGTGGAAAAAGGCAAGGAATTCATTCTGGCTCTTCATTAGACTTCATGGCTCCTGGCTGTATTCTGCATTTCAGTATCTTCCTGCTGCCAGAGAAGATTTGAAAGAACCATGTGGCAATGCTCCCTGCCACCAGTGAGCCTGATACTAGATTGCTCATGGGCCTCTAGCCCATCTCCTCAAAACCACAGGTGACCTTCAGTTCCCCTTCCTTTAGCAATTCCAGGCAAGTTAATGGTTGCTACTGGAGGTTGTTGAAAAGGTGGAGAGATGCCCAGAGAGTGGAAGGAACATATTCCCAGGAAGTAAGTCATGGAACAGGAAATGTGAGAAGACCTGGGTTTGAGTACCAGCACTTCTGCAGAGTCAGTACTTGTTTGCTGTCTTTTTCCTCGTCTATGAAATAAAGCTAGAAATTTTGCCCCTGCTTTGAGGCAAAACATTTGTGGATGAAAAACTAAGCAAATCTTACAAATTGCCGTTCATACTGTGGGACCATCTCACTTCAGATGTAAGCTCTGAAAATACTTCAAAAAATCTTCAATTTAGATGAATTTATTTCAGGTGCAGTGAAGTTATAATAATAGTATAGTGCTGTAGTGTTTCAGTTTCTCCATCATTGTATGAAGAGAGGACTTAATTTTGAAAATTGCCAGAGGTTGCCAGACAGCAGAAACAAATGCAAACGTTATTACAAATAATGGAGGTAATATTATTAAAAGTAGTGGGCAATATGATTGTACAACTAGTACTTATGTATTTATCCTGAGCTGTGTTGCTTTTTTGCTGAGGGATGGTAAGTGAAGGGATGGTAATGGCTCAGCAGCCAGTTCAAAAGGTGCTTTTCTGTGAATTTTATCTGATAGTGGAAGCAAAGGCCACATATAACACTCAATGTGTGAGAGGATGAGTTCCAAGCTGATCTGCTGTATTGCTGTGTTCCAACAGCAGTTTCAATGGCTATCTGCTATGGTTCTGCTAGGAAAGGCTTTCAGCTGTTCAAATCATATATATAGCATGAAGATATGTTTTAGTAAGTGCATCTTCTGTATATTATCCTCAATGATATGGGTTACTTTTGCTTGACAGTCAGCTGTTAGCTACCTTTGCTGACATGGGTTATCCCATTTGAGATGTTTGGGTTTTTTCATGGTTTAGTTTATTGGCATTAAAGTCTTTTATTCTCAAGTTACTTTAAGGAAAGCCTTAAGGCAGCAAGTAAATACATCTCACATTATATGAATTCTGTGGTGTATGCTCCAAATCCCCATTGGGAATGTGTTAGGAGGAAAGAGATCAGCTGTGAGTGTTTGTATATGAGCATTCAAACATAGAAGCTCATGTCTTCTGCCTCCCAACTTTGTTGTCTTGCAGTTACAAGTTTCCTGGTTGGTATCCTGGAGTAGATAAGGGGCTAAGTATGACAAAGAGAGCAGGTAAGTATGACAAAGAGAGCCGGTCTTTCTCAGCAGCTTGTGTCACATCAGTCCTGTCACTGCTGGTGCCAAGGAGGTTCCATCTGAACCTGTTTATCTTCCTCTGTCCATGATGATTTTCCATAACTTCCAATGGGGCATGGAGCTATTGAAGTTCCAGTTGAGAATGAGTGTGAGACAAAGATCCTTTGAGAACCACACTACTGGACCCCTGTTAATCTCAATCTGTACTGCTGGTTTTCCATTGATGCAGTAAAAGGAATCCACACCAACTGTCTGACTTGTCTTCAACTAAGTTTCCTAGGGCAGCTGCAATTGAATATTACTTTTTGGCGTTCCTCACCTTCAATTTGAAAAGAATGTCTCAGTGTTTGGATTTTTTTTATTATTTTATTTTCATTTTTATGCTTTTATTCCTTACCTAGATTGAAAGGTGATAACAACTAAGTGTTGTTAAGGCAATTTCAACGGTTTTAAATAGTTCTTTTCCTTTCATAGCAAAACTCTGGAAGTTCAGGTTTACAATAGAGTCAAGAAACACATTAAAATTCAGTAGTTTAATAGTAGCTGCAATAAATAAATTAAAGCAGACATACCTCTGAATTTCTTGTGCAAATATTGTGTGACAGAATTGGGTACAGTATATATGTTTGTATACTTGTCTATGCAAGTACCTATGGTACCTGTTCCTGCAGGTAATCTTATCCATATGTGGTATTTCATATGCCAATTTGTTCTTTGCACAGAAAGCATTCTTCACTGTCTGGAAGATTTGCACATTATGCTCTTATTTTTAATTTTTTCATTGGAGATTGCAGAAGAGTAAAAGGTAAAGAATTACTCTAGGAATTAATATTCAGAAAATACATTAAGATACAGACAAAACTTGAATTTCTGTAATGTGTTACCAGAAAAGTAAATCTCAGCAGAGGAATCCTGAAGTCAAGAAGTATGTGTATTTAGGAGCATGATGCTGATCTGTTGTAGAAGACACACATTTAGCCAGCTGGAGAATGAAACTGTAGCAGCAGTGTGAGGATAGGGGACAGATCTCAGCTAGCAGAGCTGTACTGTTCCAACATGTTCAGCGTGTCTGCACCTCCCCCAGTAACACAACACTTGCCTTTGCTGGCCTCCTTCTCAGTTTGTACAATACCCTCCAGGCCAGTGCCTGACAGACTCAACAGGACTGTCAGCTGCAGAAAGGGTCAACAAGAAGGGTTTGATCCAGCAGAGCAAACAACAGCAATTGTTATGTTGCAGATGACCCAAACCTGTTTCATGACTTCTGTGCTCATGAGATTTATCTGCCTTTAGTGATAAAATTCCAAAAGGGAGGATGACAAAAATCTGATGACTAGTGTGCTTGCAGAGGTGACGTGTGTAGCACATGCATTGATTATGCCAGCATGATGACTGATTTCAGAGGTGCATGCAGTGGTTAATGTCACCCTTTGGCAATGGTGTGATTCTTAAATCCCACATAAGGTCCGTCTAGAGAGTTTCAATGAGACTTTAGCAGTGTGAGAGATCTGCCAAGAGTTTTTGTGCTGGAGGAGTATGGGTTGACAGGATCAGCCCTAACATGTTAAGTGCTGTTTATGGTATTATTATTGCTTTGTGAATTCATTTCCCGTAGAGACAGACTGGAGATGAAATGTTCAGATTCAAACTTCCTCTCTGCTCTGGGGTGTCAGCTCCATGGCTTAGATTTGTGTCCATGTCATTCTAGTTATTAACATCAATAGTCAGTATTGTGATCATAGACTGTAAACTGTATGAGGAATGCAAACAATTTTCATGAAAAGGCTAGGAAGATAATATTTTCAAGAATAAAAGGAACATAATCACTCTTCATAGGTAAGATGTGTTATTTACGCTATGGGGATTCGTGTCAGTACATTTTAAGTAAGTTGCTTGGCTGAACTTGTTATCTAGCTGCCAAGAACGGAAGTGAGAGAAGAGAGCCAGATAGAATTATTGGACTCTACACTCCAAGCTTACATCATGTAAACATTTATAACATGACTTTTATTTTCAGCATTGACCATTCTGGTGGGGGTCTCTGTTGCTTTATTGATGGCAGGCTTTTGAAGGCACCTTTTGGCTTATTTGTGATGATGCAGCAAGCCAACAGACCTGGACCTGCATGGTATTTGCAACATGTACAGTGAAAACTTGTAGTTGTTGCTTTCTCCAGGTTCCCAGCCACAGCCAGCTGCTTGGGTGGGAG
>VZUA01088450.1:4786-18910 GCA_013401035.1 Horornis vulcanius
TTTTTTTTTTTTAAGCTTTTGGGGTTTTTTTGCCTTTCCTCCCGGGCAACATCGGACTAAGGCTTCCAGGCACGCTCCGCAGCTCGGGGGACATTCGCCCTCCCAAACCCCGGCCCCTCTCCCACCAAGCCCGGCACAGCGCTTGTCCCCGGCCTGCCCAGGCCAACCAGCCCGTCCCGGGAAAAGCCGGCTCCACCGCCCCCTTTCGCGCCCGGCAGCCGCCGGAGCTGCTGCTGCCCGGCTCCACGGCTTGCCACCCCCCCGCAGCGGCAGGAGGGGGCGAGGGGACCCGGGGTCCCGGCGCCACCGCGTAGTCCCGAGGTCAGGGGGCTGGGAGGAGCGGGACACACGGGCTTTGGGTGGAGGAGGCGTCGGAGGAGAGTATGCGGAGGGGGAGGGGGAGAAGCATAATCGCCTCCCCCTGTCCCAACCTTTAGCTCCCAGGCTCCCCCACCCCAGGCAGCACTGTGGGTTCCCCTCGGGTGGCTGTGTTGAGGGTCCCGTGAGGGAAGGTTACCGGGGAACGAGTTCTGGTGGGGGAATAGTAAGAGAGGGAGCCCCGACCAGACGTGTTCCGCAGCGAGGGAAAGTTGTTGTTGTTGTTGTTATTATTATTATTTAAAAGTTCATTTCCTGGCGAATTTGGCAGTGACGGGTGACGTCAGAGCCCCGGCGTCGTAGTGACTGGGGCGGTCGGGCCGGGGAGGCCGGCTCCAGCTCCCAACCCCCTGAGCTGCCCGCCGCGGGGGAGGCCCGGGGGCAGCAGCATCCTCGGGGCCGCCCCGCTACCCCCACCCGCAGTCCCCCGGCGCAAGCCCGCACTGCCTCGACAGCTCCCGTGCCCCCTGTCCCGGCCGCGCCGTCGGGCTGGAGTCGCGGCTGCTGCCTTGCGAGCGGAGGGTCTGTTCCCGGCCGCCCTCGCCCCGATCCCCGGGCAGGGACAGTGTCCTTGCCCAGCGTCCAGCTAGGAGGGTTGCAGGATTGCAGGATTGCGATCACCGTTTCCCTTTTCCTCTAAAAGCCGCGGCTGAGGAACGGGAGAGGAGCGCCTGGGAAACGGGACATGCAGAAGCGTCCGGCCGCGCTCCTGGGAGTTGTTTGTGCCTTTCCCATTAGTATTTTTCCGCCCCAAAGGCGGACGGGTTTATTCGCACATTCGAGGGTGGCGAAGCCGGACCGGCATTACGGCTGCTGCCGCTGAGCTGCATCACAAACTCCGCAGAAAACGCCTGTTGATTCGGGATGCACCTCCACTCCCCACCCCAAAGCACACGAGTAATTGCAAATATTAAAACTGTGATGTTTGGGTTTTGTAATTAATTATTTTAAGAAAAAAGTGTGAGATTGGAAAAGAAAAAAATATTGTTAGTGATGTCGCAGCCCCACCTGGAAGACTGTACCCCGTCCCAGAGTCCTTGTGCCTCGGCCCGGCTCGGCTGGGCTCCCCGGGGTCAGGGACGCCAGCCAATCCCAGCCCGGGTCCCGCCGGAGCACTACTGGCCGGGGAGCGGGCAGTGTCCGTCCCTGCCCTGCAGCCGGCTCGGCGCGGCCGCGCTACCTGGGCCCTGCTCGTCCCGTCGGTCTCCGGGGTCGGCGCAGAGACTCGCAATTATTTCTTTAAAATTATTTTTTCCCGATCCAGACAGTTATTTCAAACTAATGTGACGAGGCTGAGGTTTGTCCCGCTCCCGACTGCGCGCTGCCGTGCTTGGTTTAAGGAATTTTAGCATATTTATCTTCCCGGTGCCGATTTCCAGCCGCGGGCATCCCGGCGGCGGCGCTGGAAGTCACGGCTCTGCGGCGAGGCAGCACCCAGCGGAGCCGGCCCCATCGCCGAACTCTTCCCGCACTCCATCTTCGCTCGGCCCCCCCTCTCCCCACTCCGCATCCCCACACTCTGCGGCGGGACCCCCTCTATCTTGCCGTCCCCGCCCCGCAGGGGCGTGCAGCGCCCAGGCAGGGAAAGCCCCCACGGCGCTGCCTGGCGAGATGCTGCGAGCAGGGGAAGGGGGGCGGAGGAGAGGGTCTGCCGCGGTCTCACCACCNGTTTGGGGCCGGGAGTGCGGTTGGGGGCGGTGTGGGGCGGCGGGATTGGCTGGCCCTGCCGCCGGCCCTGCGCGCCCCGGCCCGTCTGCGGCGCCGCGGCCAGCTGGCGCCAGCGCTCATATAGGATGCGCGGGGATGGGACTGAATCGGCCAGAGTAGCGGCTTTGCCATTTGAGTAACACCCTCCATCCAATCTCCTCTGCTCCTCCGGTGTTCGCTCTGCCTTTCCTCCCTTCTCTCCCTCTTCGCTTTTTCCCCCCCACTCCGTTCTCCCCCTCTTTCCTGCACTCCCATCCTCCACGCCGGCATTCATCGCCACTCAGCCTTCCGCGCCGGGTAAGTGTGGGGTGCAGGGGGGGGGATGGTCTCCGCGCCACTGCCAGGGCGCACTCGCTGCCTTCTCTAAACACCCTTCTCCACTCTTCTCCTCTACCGCTCCCTGTTTCTCCCCCTCTTTTCCCTTTTGTGTCAGTTGGAGTTCTTTCTAGAAGTTCTGCCGTTCTTCCTTTTTCACACCGCTCTTGAAGCCAGCTGGAAAAACTCCTACTGACGCTTCTAGCGGTGAGGGGGGGACGAAGCTTTTTCCTTTTTTCCTCCTTTTTTCCTTTTTGTTTTTAGTTAAGAGTTTGAAATGGATCTCGTTTATTTTATGGAGCAAGGAGCAGGGAGAGAGCAAGGCAGGGAGTTTTGGGGACAGGATATTTTTGGAAGGGAGGAGGGGCTCTGCTTCCCCCTCCCCATCCATGTACCGCTCGGAAAAGAAGCCGGCCGGGAGCCGGCCCAGGGAGCAGTGCACAGGGGGCTACCGAACTGCTAAACCTTCCCGTCTCTCCCTACAGGTGCTGCCCTGGCGCTTCCCCGGACCTGCCTCCGCTACCCGCCTGTTGACAGAGGGACACGCCGACTTAAGGGGTACGCTCCCGAGCCTCAGAGGGCGCGCTCCAGTCACCTGGCGGTTTTCTTTCTGAGAAAAGCCACCCCAATCTCTTAAAACCCACCCGGCAGCGTCAAAAGCGACCCCACGAGCAGTGCTCCCTGCCCCCACCGCGCGCCGCTCGCTTCTCGCCTGGGGGTGGGTGAGAGGGGAGAGGCCCAAGGCCATGGAGGTGGCCACGGATCAGCCTCGCTGGATGGCCCATCACGCCGTGCTCAACGGGCAGCACCCCGATAGCCACCACCCCGGGCTGGCTCACAACTACATGGAACCAGCGCAGCTCCTACCTCCGGATGAAGTTGACGTCTTCTTCAACCACCTGGACTCCCAGGGCAACCCTTACTACGCCAATTCCGCTCATGCCCGGGCCAGGGTCTCCTACAGCCAGGCGCACGGTAAATCAGCATCCCGGTCCCTTCCCCGCCGTCTCGGCAGCGCTCCTGACCCCTCCGTACGAGCCGCGGGTGGCCTGCGCAGGGATGAGAAGTTTCACTCGGGGCAGCTTCAGTGGGTCGGAGCCGGGGAAAAGGAGATCGAAAGCAGGACAGTCAGGCACGGGTGGATTTTAACCCTAGGGATAACCGAGGACTAGCGGAGGGGAGGGAAAGAAAAGGGGGGAGGTGAGAGAGGAAGGGGAAACAGTGTGCGCACGGGCTAAAACTTCTCAGACACGGCTACTTCCCGGATGCAAAATACAAACCGATTCAAATCGGCGATGGATTTTATTTAGGGTTGTTTTTAAGAGCCGAAGGTAGAGAGTTACGGCAGCTCAGAAAGATGGAGCAGAAAGGAGTTTGCTGCATTTTCCCAGAAATGGGGTTGGGAGGAAAGGGATTGCCTGAGTCCCGCTTCTGCTCCCCCTTGCTCCTTCTGGCCGGGCTGGCTGGTATATTTGTCAGATGGGACAGGAGGAAGGGGCTGCAGCACCAGCCCGGCTGCTCTTCCTCGGGTTGCGAAGCCTTGCCCGTGGCCGCCTGTCCTCTGGCAGCCCACAGACCGAGGAGCTGCTCAACTACGGGGAGCTTGGCCGCCCCACGCTGACTCCGAATGCTCTTGTGTTTCTACAGCCCGCCTGACCGGCAGTCAAATGTGCCGGCCTCATCTTATCCACAGCCCCGGGATCCCTTGGCTGGACAGCAGCAAGGCGGCACTGTCTGCCCATCACCACAACCCCTGGACCGTCAGCCCCTTCACCAAGACACCCCTGCACCCCTCGGCGGCCGGAGCGCCTGGGGCCATCTCGGTGTACCCAGGCAGCAGCACCTCCAGCACCGCCTCCGTGTCTTCGCTCACCCCAGCCTCGCACTCCGGCTCCCACCTCTTCGGCTTCCCCCCGACCCCTCCCAAGGAAGTGTCCCCAGACCCCAACTCCACCAGCGCTGCCTCCCCTTCCTCCTCCGCCGGGGCTCGGCACGAGGACAAAGACAGCATCAAGTACCAAGTGTCGCTGTCTGAGGGGATGAAGATGGAGAACGCCAGCCCGCTCAGAAGCAGCCTCACCAGCATGGGGGCCCAGCCCTCTACCCACCACCCCATCCCCACCTACCCCTCCTACGTGCCGGCAGCCCACGACTACAGCAGCAGTCTCTTCCACCCGGGCAGCTTTCTGGGGGGCCCCACGTCCAGCTTCACTCCCAAGCCGCGGAGCAAGGCCAGGTCCTGTTCGGGTGAGTGTCGCACCCCGTGGCCTTCCCGCAGTGTCCCGGGTGGAAAGGCCACGCTCCCGGGGCTTCGTGCGGGTAGTGGGTGGCTGTGCCGGCTGTTGGGGTGAAGGTGCAGGCTGCTGCGAGGCTGGGTGCTTGTGTTGGCCCTCTTCGGGACAGAGAGGGACAAGTGACTGCTGGTTCTGCTTTTCTGGGTTTTTGAAAGTAGGAGATTGAGCTTGGACTGCGCCCTTGTGCGTGTCAATACACCCAAGCACTGGCCACAGGGCGCTCGAAGGGGCCGCGGGGCACGGGACCAGAGCAGTCTGAGCCAGCAGACCGCGTTGTACAAAGGGGGATTTATATAGAGAAAGAAACCCGAACCCTTTTAGTCGGAAAAAAGCAGGCCTCAGACTCCCGGGGGGCTCAGGCTCGACCCTGCTCCCTCAAGTCAGGCAAACCCCCATGGATGACACATGGGGACTTTCCAGCGATAGGTATTTCTTCCTCCATAATTTCCAGTCTCTCCATTACCACCTAAGACTCCAGTGCAAGACGAAAGCGAAACTTCCTTGTCCTCTTCCCTTCAGTTCACAAATGGTCTTTTTCTCTTCACATTTTACAAGAGCCAAAAGTTCAAATATAGTTTGAGCTATATACAGTGCAAAAGACTAAGGTGTCCAGTCACTGCTCACTTATGCCAGCCTAACTTTTAACTAAAAAATACTCCACCCCCCTTTTTTTTATCCTGAATTAGACATATCTCTGCTTCCAATCGACTGCCTGCAGACCTTAGCCGTGTTCACAACCCTTCCTTGCATTTCTTCTAAATGTGCAGTCCTAAATCCGTAAATCACACAATGAACAAAGTTTTGACCCCACTTTGATATCACAGTAGTTATACAGCTAGACACAAATTATGACAATTTATGTAATTCTACTTACCTTCTTGGTTTGACATTCTCACCAGTGGAAGGAAATTAACTGCAATATATTGAGACTGAATTTAGACAGCCCTTTGAAAATAAAAGGCCATATAGCCATTTGCATATGTATTCCATTGAACATATTTGCTTATGAATACACTATATGTTTTTATTTTAGTAGACAATAATTTAGAAATGTGATCTCTTATGAGTTTTGCAACAAAAATACCAGCTATTTTACAAGCTCATCAGTACTGTTTCAAATGATTCCTCGGAGAGGAAAAATGCATTCTTTCTCTGCTGTTATTTCCAGGCAGTTGCTACTATGTGCTACTATGTGTATGTATTTTTAGGTAGTGCATGTATTTCTGCTATCTCTGGAAGAGAAACTAAAGGAAATGGGTAGCCCAAACCTCCTGAGTTTGGAAACTGATTCAAGATCCAGGTGTCTAAAGACAGAGGAATCCCGAGTTGCTTTTTAAAAAATTTTTGTCCCAAAGCTGCAGATGATTTTTAAGTGGGGGAAGCAAGGACAATTTTCTTTTGTTTTGCAGTTGTTATTTTTTTTTTCCTTCTGTAAGGGAGCTCCCAGTGCAAGGAACTGGGGAAAGTTCGTGACCACTCAATGTTTTTGTAGGAAAACTAAGACTCACGACAAGACGACTCCTGCAGCTTCCTGCCCTAGGAGGGACAAAAGCTACAAATGCAGTGCCACAAAGCTCCCCTCATTTCTCACTCTAGACTGTGTTGTTTAAAAGCTACTCACTCCCTAGATTAAAGCAGTCACAAGCCCTGCTGAACTCAACGTGGTCTGCCTCCGTTATTAGCAAAAAGAATTTCATTTCCAGCTAAGCGCTGTAGGATTTGCATAAAAGGTATTAAGAGAGATTTCTATATTAAGCAGACCTGCCCTCAAACCATCCAAGGCAAATGAACTTTTAGCAGGACGCTTTCTGATGCAGAAACAGAAACCTAGGAGTTCCATGTTGCATTTTATTTAATGCAGCCATTCTACAATGCCGTGTTTACCACATTGTACTAAAACTAATAATGAAGCTAAACAGTTCCTTACCAATTTCAAACTGGATTGTTGAAAAAACACAGAAACAGAAAAGCACTCAAGCCTGTTTTTTACAGTAATGTCCAGTGAAACTGAACTTTTTCAAAGAACAGCATTAACAGCGTTTTTATGCCTTTAGAATAAAAATCATAACTGAGATGCTGGTATTCTGTATCCATTCCCAGTCTGCTCAGCTCTACTTTCTCATCCTGTAGCATTTGCAGCTAAAAAGAAAGTGCAGAATTGGAGATCTTTTTGCTTAGATTTATTTCTAGAAAACCTCTTCCTCTGACTCTCTCTTTAACGTGTTGTGTGTTTGCAAGTGTGTGCACATGCACGGGTGTTTTTGTGGCGGGAACACCGGATATCACCACCAGAGTGCAATAGATATGGGAGGGGAGTAGTGCCTGGTGAAGATCGAGGGAGTTTCTCCTTTGCTGAAACGATAACTTCCATCTGACATCTCACCTTGCAGAGAGCACTGCCTATTCCTGATCATGACATAAAATACTTGTTGGAGCCTGGGAGCTCTTGAAACAACTGAACTCCTTGCTGCCTGTACTGTAGATGTCACTGCTGTCTGGTTGTGCTTAATTAACAGAATTAACACACTGTTCTGACTTCTTAAAAATGCCTAAAGGACAACGCAAAAAGATTTTGTGATTTTTTTTTATAAAATAAAGAAATCTGTTTACTTCGTGTTTCCATTTAGAAGGCAGAGAGTGTGTGAACTGTGGAGCCACTGCTACCCCTCTCTGGAGAAGAGACGGCACCGGGCATTACCTGTGTAACGCCTGCGGGCTCTACCACAAAATGAACGGTCAAAACCGACCTCTCATTAAACCTAAGCGAAGACTGGTAGGTGTCTTTATTTCTTGGGGATTTGGGGATAAATGAGGCGATGGGACCACACACAGATACAAGTCAATCGTGCCTCATCTCTGCTCAGCCCCTGCATGAAGCCCAGCCTTACTGTACACGGGGGTCAGCCACCCCTCCCCCCCATCCCCCCCAGGTCACTGCTGTGCCTTGGGGCACATCTCCCCCTCCACCCCTCCTCGACAGGACCACTGAGCCCACCTCTGTCCCAAGCCTCCCTGCAGCTCACAATGCATACGAGATATCGTGTGTCCTTTTCCCCGTTTGTCCTCAGATGACAGCTTTTAATTTAATTCCCTAATTACTTGGCCTCTTGGGATGGTTTGGCACACACTGGGAGCAAAAGAGTTATGAGCATTAATGTCCTCCACCATGTACTAAAAGAAAGTTCCAGCTCCAGAAAAGCAAAACAAATCAGATGAATCAAAACTACTGCTCCCTATATAAAAATTATTTGTATTAAAGCCATGAAATAATTTTCACTCTTATTCTCTGGCAATATTAATATTGGTTCTGTCCCCAGACAATCCCCTACTGTTTAAAAAAATCATATTTTTCCATGGAGTCACCTATACTTCATATTTTCATTTGACTGATAAAAAACACAACAAAACAAACAACAACAACAACAACAAAAAANATTGATTCACCATGTCAAAAAAAAAAAAAAAGTCCTTTCTAAGCTCCTGGTAGTAGTTTCCTATCCGGATATCTGTACGGTAAAGATAATGAAACTTTGTGTCTCTGTTTCCTGACTCTAAAAGCTTTAGAGAGTTTCTATAGGCAAGCCTTGCCAGTCATGCTTGCTGTTTTGAAATTTCTAATACACTCTACTCTGCAAATAATGCGCAAAATGCTAAGAATAATAAATATATCTTTTGGAGCTTTGTGATTTATGGTGCTTAAGTCTCCTAGCTATTCGTGGGCAAATATCAATGAGGTTTAAAAAGCAGAAAATTGCATTTCTGTTCTAACACTAGTATGGGATATAGAAGATTTCTGTCCTGAGTCAGAATTTCAGCTATGCAAGCTTCTTAATGACTTGCTTTCTAAAAAGACTGACAAATAGAAAAATGTTAAGACAACAGTGTAATGTTATCAGCCTCTCAAGCTCAAGTGCTTTCCAGACTCAATGGGACAGGCCATAGAGTTAAGTAGTATAGTTAAGTATCAGCAAGCTATCTCAAATATGCAAACATATGTCTCCACCTTCCAGTGTGTTGGGAGACTGTTACACTTAGCTCACTGTGCAGGGTTTGGGGGGCACTAAAGAGGTTGTCTTTTCGTGTTTAGCTGTTCAAATGTTTTGTTTTGTTTTAATTGATTTACAGCTTGGTTTATTGCCCCTTTTTCCACTGTAGTTTGCTTGTTTACGGGGGAGAGGAGGTGGCCATCTTTGGGAATTTGTTAATGCCACACAATAGCAAAGTGATCATATGAATAATGTCAGCATTTAGACTTCTGGCATTAATTGTGTTTGGTTTGCATGAGTGCATTTGCAGTAGGGGGTAGCCCCTCTTTCTGTCTTTGGCCTGTTCTCACAGGCAAGTAAGGCACCGAAATACATGAGTCTCCGGGGGCCTGATTCTTGCCCGTCAGCTTTAGGAAAGTTACAGAGGGCCATGGCATAAATCAGGAGCAAGTGAGAACAGAACCCTGTGCTCCTCTTGGGTGAGGGGGCTGAGCTGTGCTTCCAGTGGTGCCTGCTCCCCACTGGGGCTAGCAGGCAAGAAAGCACATGGAATTCTCTAGGAATCCCATTGCCCTGGGACTGGCTGTGTGCTCATGGAGATGTCCTGTGCATTACTGTGAGCTTTGCTGCTGCTTCACCCCATGGGTCTCCATGACTAATTGCAGAAATATCCAGGGAGCAAGCCCCCCAGGAAATGACCACAATTGACATGCTTTAGGAAGTAAACTCCAATTTAAGAAAATACTGAGTCCTCAGCATTAATTCAGTAGCACAAAATGGACTTGATATTTTGACCACTTCTAGAGGCAGGGCTGAAGGTTTCTTATACAAAATATTTCCCAAAATATGGGGTGCAGTTAGTCTGTCCATAACACTTTATACGTCACTATCCATGCACAAAGGACGCTTTATCATGGGGTCTGCTAGTCAAGGGCCCATCCAGGAATCACAGGCGCCTGTTGTTCTACTTTTCCTGTTCTTGTTCTGGGAGGTGGGTGAATGTTGGGGTATTTTTCATTCCCCTTACCTTGGTTTCAGCAGAACAATACTTTTACGAATGGGTGGTGAATTTTTGGTGGTTTTATGTAATTTTAAGACAGCTGTTTGTGGTCTTGGCAGCCAAGGAATTAAGAAGGGAGGGACAGAGGCGGCAGATTGGGGTCAGCAGAATCATTTCTGGAAGGCATGAAATTTGGTTTGCTAAATATGTAAAGAAATTTGGAGCTGGTTTTGTTTTCTCCCTTTCACTTGTAAATGCAAACTGATTTTTCAGTGATGGCTCTGATAAATACTGCACCCAGTTAAGTAATGTGGTTCATTTTCTTTTGTGTCCGCCTTTCAAGGGCCAGAGTAGGGGTAAAAATCACATTCTTTAAGATTCCCTGTTTTCAAACCCAGTCCCAACATTGGCAGACTGAATTGCTCATTAAAGAAAAAGAAAAAGGCAAATGTATTTTCATGATGCATTCTAGAATCCTACAAAGGGAAAATTTGAAAAAGTCAATATTATTTTTCCCACCTCTAAAATTTTTGTTTGTGAAATCCGAGATTCATTGTTTCTCTTCTTCCCTTGCACACAGGGGCTTGAAAATTTGCATAAGAGAATATTTAAATTTAAACAAAAGATAACCTTCACATAACTTGAAACCGACAACAACTTTCCTCCAGCCCTGATGCTTTGTAAACTCGTAGTAAGAAGTTCTCCCCAAACTAAATATTGAGTCCAATTTGACTTTTCTCATGATGTCTCTCCACCTGGTGATACATTTTAGTTTTCTTTTTCTTTTGGTTAGTCAGCGGCCAGGAGAGCAGGGACTTGTTGTGCCAACTGTCAGACAACCACCACGACCTTATGGCGACGTAATGCAAACGGCGACCCGGTTTGTAACGCCTGCGGACTCTACTATAAGTTGCACAATGTGAGTATTTACTCATCTCATGTGTCACTGCTTGCTTAGTGTAGATTGATGTCTTAACTGCGTGGTGTACACTAGGCTTTTATTTGTTTCAGGGGTTTGGTTGTTTTATTCCTTCCCCTGTCTCTAAGGTTCCCCTGGGAAGTGACAGCCGTTCTTTGTCAGCATAGTGATGCTAAGTTCAGTGACATTACAATGTATTAGCTTGGCTTCTAACGCTTGGGCAAATCAGGCAAAATAGAGCTGCCACACTTGGTTTAAACTAAATGGGGTTTGTGTGCCATTTCTCTCCAGAAACAGAGGCCATTTGGAATGGGCTCTCTGAAAAAATTAATCCTTACGGGCTATCTTCACTTTGACTTGTAAAAAAAAAATTGTATCTAAGGCTTTTTTGTATTATTTTATTTTTTAAAGAAATTAATCCTAATCAGGAACACTTGCTACATTGGAACGTTATTTTACACTGTATGTAACAGAGGTTACTGGTACGAAATTGCTCATGTTTCAGGACTGAATTTGGGTCAGCATGTGCCTCCTAGTTTGATCTTCTTTTGGGAAATTAATGAGTACTGAGGGTAAGCCTACGGGAAAGAGAGTCATCAGCTGCCAAATTCAGTTCAATTTATTCTTCATGTCTAGGGGTTTTTTGTGTCTGTGGTTTTATTAAACAAATCAGTATAAACAACTTCTGGAGAGAGAAACGCCATTTTTTTTGGCCAGAAAAAGGTCTCCATCCAGGAAAAACACATGGGGGCTGTCCAAATATTTTCATTTTTGTACAATAAGGTCACTTTGCATGCGCCTGATTTTCTCATTTCTTGCAGGTGAACAGGCCTCTGACCATGAAAAAGGAAGGAATTCAGACTAGGAATAGGAAAATGTCCAACAAATCAAAGAAAAGCAAGAAAGGTTCTGAGTGTTTTGAGGAACTGTCCAAGTGCATGCAGGAGAAGTCATCTCCCTTCAGTGCTGCTGCCCTTGCCAGTCACATGGCACCCATGGGGCATTTGCCTCCTTTCAGCCATTCTGGACACATCCTACCAACACCTACCCCCATCCACCCATCTTCCAGCATCTCATTTGGACACCCACACCCATCCAGTATGGTTACAGCCATGGGATAAAACCTGATGACGAAGAGATGCATCCAGATATTAAGAACATGGGACTTTGCCTAAGATGACACCAAGTAAGACAGTGTTCTGCCAAGAGAAGAATGTAGGGATGGCAAAAGGAGACCTTTGCTCCCATGTGGTTTAACTCTTAATGCTGGACTAAAACCTTGCAAATGATGGGTCTTCTGCAGAAACGTGTAGTGGTGCCTGTAATGCACTTTGCCCCCTCAGGTATAAGAAAAAAGAACTCACCTGTTCAATACTTAATGGTCCAGCAGGAAGCAAAAGATGGCAGAAGCTGAAGGAGGAGGCTTGGAATTGGCTTTCCTTTCTCTCTTTGTTATTACTGTGAATATTGTAAAGATATATAAGCAGCCTCCCAGGATGGAATTGGCTCACTGGAAGCCAGATATGCTGGATATCTATTGCAGACTTTATTTGGGATAGGGGAAAAAAACCAAGAAAAAAAGCCAAAAAAAAAAAACCAAAAAACAAACAAACAAACAAACAAACAAAAAACCAAGAAAGAAAGAAAAAAGAAAAGGGTATCTTTATTAAACTGTAATTTTTAAAATCAGACACAAAGTGATATTTATTTTGTGTTCCACAAAAAGCCTCAACCCCTCTGATTGCATGTTTTTGTGCTGTCATTTGCAATGGCTAGCCTGTAAGAAAAGTCGCCTTCAAAACAAGGAGAGAGGAAATGTACTCAACAGCCCTCTTGGATTAGCTCCATCTATCTTCCATACCAAAGTTACTAAGAAGGGGGAAAAGATTGCAAGGGTGAGGAACAAAGCAACAATGTAGCCATAATACAGGATTTTAATATGCCCAAGATGGTGATTATTTTGACACAACCTTCATTCTTCTCCTTAACATGAAAGATTTATTAAAGAAAAAAAAAAGAGCCCCTCTCCCAACTACCCTATTGTTCGTCAAACCAGACAATCTAGGTCAGACAAACTGTTGGGAAAAGAACTCTGGGGAAGGCAATCCTGCTCTAACATGGGGTGATAGCTGCAACACAATTTTGGTAAATGCCTGTGAAGTTCTAGCACAGCCAAAACTGTAATGGGGCACAAAACCCATCCTGCTAGCAGACTTTAGAGGTTGAAGCATTTTGTTCTGTTGTGTTGGCAGCTGTCGCTTAAAAATGCAGATTAGCGGCTTGGGTAAACTTTGGGCAGTGTGGCCACCACATCCACATGCAGCCAGTGTGTGCTGTCTCAGGCATCCAGGCCCGGTGTACTTCACAGGGAGGAAGGGCAGAAATGAGGCTGAGATCAATGCAGAGGAGAAAAGGAGACAATCAGTTTGAGCTTCACACATCTGTAAAATCCCAGACATAGAGACAGCTGAAGGAAAGCATCGTTCTAAGGGGAACCTCTGTTTTCCATAGCAGATTTTATATAAAAAAACAACAACAACAAAAAATGAATCTCCCATTATTAAACCACATTGTACCTAAATGACTGAAAACAAAGCTATTGCCAATGTGAAGTGTATTCTATTGATTGTTATGATCTGATGCCTCTCATAAACACAAGCTCCAGTATAACATGCAGTGTACATATATAGGTATACTTCTGATTAAAATGCCCCAATGAACAGAGGGGTTTGATAAGCTTAACTCTGTGACAAGCTTTTTATTTTATTTTTTTAAATTTTAACTATTTTGTTGTTGGGTTCTTTGTTTGTTTTTGGGGGGGGTTGGGTTTTTTTTGATCAAGCCAAATTGTATTTTTATTGCAAAAGTCCTGCTTTAAAGAAAACAGAATGAAACAAAAAATGGATGTATGTAAAATTTTTTAAACCTGTAATTCTAGTATTTTTTAATTAAGAACCAAGCAGTCATGAAAATCCTGCTTTCNTTCAATCTGGCGTTTCCACCCGTCAATTATTTGCAGGTTTTTATTCCCTCACACTTCTTTTTTTTTTCTTTTTCTTTTTTTTTTTTTTTTTTTTTTTTTGGTCTGCGTAGGCATATAGGTGCACTTTGTAAAGAAGTGGAAATAAATGGGAAACTAAATTGGTTGGGAGAAATCATAAGAATTTTTAATCTACTGAGGTAAAAAATAAAGTACTTTTTACTTTTTACCTCTTACAATGGTACAGTTGTGTATTATTTGTACCCAACTCAAATTTCTGTAGGATTTGGGCAGAGGGGAAGGGATGTGGGTGAAAGACAGGGATTACTGATACAGTTGACAAAGTGCAATATATTGTCAGTCACTGCAGCATAGACAACGGCAGTTGAGATTTAAATTATTTTGTACTTGTATCAGCATAAAAAGATTCTTCAGTATTTTCTGGTTTTATTTTAATTTTTATTTTGCTTATTTTTGGATTAGTGAACTAAATTATTGTTAATTATGTACAACATGTTTATATATTGTCTGTAAAAAGTGTATGC
>VZUA01088450.1:18956-35320 GCA_013401035.1 Horornis vulcanius
TTGCTAAGAATAATAAATACCTTTTTTGTGAAACTACCTATGCCTTGCTTCATGTCATAAAAGCTGCTTCTAGTAGGGAGAGGAAAAAATATCATGTTGCCAGTAGAATTATTAGCTTATACTTTATGCAGAGCAGTCTTGATATTTCAAAAACCTAACAGGGTAGAACAGTTAGATAGCTAAAGAATGATTTAGTAGTAGAAGCACAGGTACAAAAGCTCATTCTCCAGTGTTATTTGGGGTGATGAGGTCATGCAGTGAAATGCACCTAAGTTTCTAAGCTAGTTAAAATTTTGAGGCATTAGCCACATTGTAGATGATGAACTGTGGTTTCTCTTGAATTTTTTTTTTTTTTGTGTTTTTTTTTTTCTTAAAGTGTTTGGAGAAATACTTTTACATTAAAAACACCTTTTAAAAGCACTGTAAACATAGAAAAGTGGCCAGCTGCTTAATGGATCTCTACCTGTATTAGACCAGGTAAAATTCTCCAAAGGAACACTCTCCACCTGGAAACCTGTTTCTTGGCATTTGTCCTTGTCAGTGGCATAAAGGGAGCAAGTGGGGCTGGCCAGCCTGGAGCTGCTCAGTGCTGCTGTGGTAAAGAGGGCTGCAGCCCTTGGTGCTGGGAGGTGTGCACATGGACTGGCATGTGAGGATGGAGATGCTTACCAGATTTTCCACGACCAAAACTTTGTAGCTGCTTTCATCACACAGATTTCAAACTCAGTCAAGTTTGACCCACACAAGGAACCCCTTGGGGCCTTACAAAGTGAAGAAAAGTCTTGCAAAGTCCCCCTGCCATGTGTAGGGGTGGGCATTGGCTGCTGCTGCTGCAACAATATTTTCAAGAAAACTGCTAATGAATTTTGGGTTTCCTCCTTTGATGGAAACCAGCTTGGGGACAACTCTACTCATTAAGGAAAAAAATAACCTGGATTCCTTTTTCAGTGTGTGTGTGTAAATGCCAGCTCTTTCTAGCAGTGCTTCTCTTTCCCCCTGCTGCCTCCTGCCCAGCCCTGGTTGCAAGCCCTGCTTGTGAATACCACAGAGTTGCAGCAGCTCTCCATGAACTGAAGGAAGAACACACAACTAGGACAAGGCCTTTCTGCATCATTTCAGATGAGTTAATCACCTCTAACTTGTTCAGCAAGGCTCAGTGAAAACACCCATTTAAAAAAAAAAAAAAGGCAGTTTATAGCATACTTTTTACAAGCTTTATTTAAAAAGAAACATGTTCTTTTTCAGGTTTAAAATGGGATTGTAACTAAACTCAGCCTCTCTCCCTCCATCTTTGAATAGCAGAGAAAGGAGAACTAACAACATCTCTTTAAAATATGGAATGATCAAGTTGTTTGCTTTGGTTGCACAGTACACATCCCATTCGCGCTGTGATGGTGGCTTACTTGGAGGCTGCCTCTCTGCTGTCAGTTTGCTGGTTTGGTTGGATCTGCTGACAGAACTAGGGTCATAATCCACCAGGCTGTCAGGAGGTGACATGTCATGGTGCATCCCCCAGCGCCCGGTGGAGCATGCTTCTCTGAGCGTGGGCTTCAGCAGTTCCTGCAACACAGATAATAAATAATCCCATGTTTGTCAGATGGCACAAATCTGTGAAAGATCAAACCATCTCTCTGCAATGCATGTATTGTGTTTGTCTCCAGACATTTCTCATAGCAGAAGAAAAACAGCAGGGAGTGGAAATGGAGCAAGTGTGTAAAGTTCAACATAAAGTGTAAGCACAGAGCAGATATCAAGGCAGCAAATTGGGATTTATATTCCTTTCACTACCACCAAACACTGGGGGACAAGATTTTTGTGAGGCAGGAACCCTGACATTACTTGCCTTTGGTTCCTGTTGTTGGGATTATTGTTTTAAGCAGTGCTTAACTGTCATGTCTCCACAGCCACATCAAAAGCCAAGAAGATTAGGTTACAGGGAGGGTTTGATGTCAAAATACAAAATAAATAAAAAGGAAGCTGAAAAGGTACTGTATTTTCCATGATGTCTACTGAGGTTTTTGCTTCCCTTTTTAAATTATTTTAAAATTATTTTTTNTGCCAAATGTTTATTGCTTATAGAAGAATAAGTGGGAAGCAGGCATTAATTTTGATGCTGTTATCTGTGATTGCATGTAAAGTTCATAGCAGAAAGTGCCTATATGTCAACTGCAATTAAGCAATTTCCCATTTTTTAAAAAATTAATTTCATTTTGGTGGAGGGGGTTGGGGCAGCAGATTTACAAACTGAACTCTTGTCCATCCGCAGAGCAGACGTGACACAGCCAGACACAGGACAACTTCCCCTTACCTGCAAGCTGCAAAAGAAAACAGTCTGGCACCACTGAGCATTTGATCCTTGGCTTCTCCACAGAGACAATCAAATCAGTACCAAGTGTGGCAGGGCAGAGAAGATTTTGTGGTGAGGCGTCTCCCCTTAGAAATTAGCCTGAAAAACCAAAAATGAAGCCAAAAGTGGCTATCAGGTGAGTATTTATCACCAGGTGAGTTCATTTATCACCAACTTGGACTGGATTAGAATTCATGACTTAGAAGTAAAATGTTTTGTTTAGCCCAATTCCCTGGGCCATCTGGTCCTTGCAAGTAAACATTTCTAAGTGAGATTAAGTGACTGTTCTTTAAGCATGGTGATATGAGTGCAAAACAGACTGCTCTGGGTGTAAAGATCAAACCTCAGCATCAGGGCACCTGGCTGGTGCCAATTCAGAGACACCATTTGCTTGAACAGCTTTGGGTGTAATTCTCTGTGGTGCCAGCTTTGCAGTCAACCCTGGTGTTTCAGTCTGATGTGTCCCTGTCAGATCCAGAGCTTGTCCTAAATCCAGGGCTCACATTGCAGCAAGGTGCTGCTAGGAGGCCCAGGACCCCCATCAGAGGAAACTTATGGGAGACAGGGCAGAACTGCCCTGCATTTGCAGTAAGAACTGAGTTGCGTTTCTGAGCACTGAAAGCGCATCTGAACAAAACACGGTTGCAGGGTGAGAGATACAGAAGATAAAACATCCAGCAGGTAGAAAGATAATAGTGAACTAACCCCTCCTTCAGGGAAAGGCTTTGACATACCAGAGGGAGGGAACTGCTACTGTTTGGTCTATAAAAACCTGAATCAGGGAAGTATAACGTTAACCCAGCTTATACAGCAGCAGCAGGCAGAAAACACCCACTTGTCTGTATCCTGCACGCACCCTCTCTGTGGTTCTGCACTCTGGGCTGCAGGGAGTTATTTGGGGGAAAGCTGACTCTGGCTCAGGAGGGTCAAGAGCCTGTGTAAATCATTTGGAGTTGGGCCTATCAATGCCAGAGTGTGAACATGGACCCTTGTTTCTTCTAAACATATCAGTGCTTCACCAAAGTCTTCCCCAATGCTTTTAGTTTCCTCTGGCCCTTGATTCAGCTCCTGCCTGCTCTCTGTCAGGCAGAGAGGACATGGCAGATTTCTTTACCTGGGACATTTTGTTGTCTATTTGGTTGTGAGTTTTTATCTCTGGTTCTTTAGTTCACTCCCACTTGCCCACATTGGCATTCTGGTGGCAGGTTATACTGCTAGGGTGATCTCAAGGCAGTCCCTACTGAATTTTGCTGTAAAATACAGATTATTTTACCATCTCCTGCTTTAATTCAGCCAATCCTTTATTTTTCTTTCCTTTTTTGTGAACCTTTGAAAAATTTGGAAGTAAAACCACACCATGTTGAGAGTTAATCATAGATAGAAGAGAACTAGATGAACAAAAAGGAACATACAAAAATTGTTCACATAATCTTTGAGCCCACAGGCGCTCTGGACTGAACAGTGTTTTATTCTTTCCAAGCATTACTCCCAGCAGCACAGGAAAGATGTTCTTGATGAAAAAACCCATCTCTGGAGGCAGACCACTGCCTGACTGGTGCCAGGACTCACCCCATTCCTTCACACACACACTTTCTGATAACAAGAGAATTACAGTGCTCTGTGCCTCAGTTTACCCTTGCAAAGCAGGCATAAAGAAGACATGAACCTGCCCTATCAGCTACATACAAGTGTTAACTTGCTCCAGCCTAGCAAACTTCAAGGCAAGTTCTAACAAATGTCAGCATGTGGTGTGTACTGATAGGCACAGGGAAAGGTCACGGCACTCTAGGTTAGAAGCTCCTCCCTGTCTTTGCTGTGGAGGTGCACTGCTCTTACCACCTCCATGCAGCTGTTTGTGGCACAAATTACACATTGAAGACATTAGTCATTGGAGTGCATCCTCCGGCTGATTCCAAGTGCTGACCACACACACTCACAGAGAGCCCCATGCATACACAGAGCCGTACGCAGCGCCTCCAGCCCTGGCCCATCGTGAAGCAACCTTTTTGCCATCTCCCATGCTGTCAGCCCCTGACCTTCCTTTCACATGCTCTAATGGTCACTAGAACAGTGCAGTGAGAACACAGTCCTGGTATTAAATAACCCTAATTTGTCTCCAAGCCTTTCCCCCTCCTTCCCCTTACCTCAGTCTCCCGCGAGTTAACGTTTAAAACAGATGAAGTTTACAACAAATCAAAACTCCCAACAGGCCCAGATCATCTAAATACGGAAAACAGGAAGTGAGTAACCTTCAACAGGAAACTGTTCATCCGATGGAGGCCAAGACCCAAGGCCCGGTGCTTTGCAGTCCTGCCCCTACCCAGCAGACACAGCATGTACGGAGTGGACACACGGAGTTTGGCAGGAGGGAGCAGGTGGGGGAAACTTTTGCTTCTCTTGCAGTCATGTCGCAGCTGCCTCAAGAACATATATTGTGTTTGTTCCCATACAGAACAGTAGGGCAGTTGGAAGGGTTATTTTTAGGAAGACCAGGGATGGGATGGAGAAGGAGACAAAGGTCAGAAGGGAAAACAGAGAAGTTACATGAATCCAAACTAAAATGGTCTCTTGCCTCCTATGAGAGTGAAGAGAGCACTGCAAATGGTATTGGGCTGCTTCCAGAAGGGCAGGGAGAGATTTTGTGTGACAGCCCACTTGATGATGAAAAGGAGAGCACTTTATTTCCTAGGCAGTGAGAATAATAATTTCTTTTTGTGGAGTAACTTGCCTGCTTCCCCCCACCAGGAAAGATCCCAATTATTTTACCAGCTGTTTATCTAAGGCTTGTATTATTCACTCCTGAATTGCAACCATCAGTGGGTTGGAACACAGCAGCTGTTCAACTCAAAACAATGCCCCATTTTTTAAGGAAGGTCATATTAAGATCCTCTCTAACTAAAGGTGAACTTCTTGCTATGTGCTGCATCAACTGGAATAAAACTTTGCTCATAATTACACTTCTGTGAGAGTAACCAAACTGCTGAAGAAACTAGGATGCATAAACACACCCAAGCATGCCTGAGTCCTTCAACTCCAACTCTAGACTGGGCTAATGAACCACGTACCACAAAGGTGTCTGTGTCACAGGCAATCTTCTTCTGATCCCTTTGGAACCTGCACATGTTCTCATATGCCAGTTTTCCTCTGGGCAGCTTATGGGATAAGCACCAGCAAGGAAGCCTGATCTCTAATTCGAGAAACAGGCAGAGAAATAAACAGGCATGGTTTGGTTTGGAGTTTGTCACCACTGTCAAGGAGATGGGGGTTGTTTGGCCCCATCTTGGTTTCTTGCCCCAAAAGTGGGAGTGCTACAGATAAAGGGTACTCCTGGGCAGATGTGCATACATGGGACAGTCTCCAGAGGACATTCATGTAGAAAACACAGCTGGAATCAGACCTGCCTATTGGGATGCTGCACCTCTGAGAAGACAGGGTCTACAGAGATAAGTACAGCAGAGGTAACTGTTGTGTCTTTTGAGGAAGACAAGCTAGAGATAAAGCTTCTAGATAGGTCTCTCTGCTGCAGAATTTCAAATACTACACTGAAATTACCCTTTAAAAATATTTTTTAAATATTTGGTTTAGGCAGAAATATTTTTCCTCTTGCTCCTACAGTCTTTTTCTACAAGGATTTCCCCAGATTTCTTATGGTTTATATAGGTAAATAAAATGGAACTCATGGCATTTGCTTCACAGAGATTTTCTCTCCTGCAAAAGTATGAAGTCTAGTTGCTTGTTTTGCTAGCAAACCAGCTGGCTGGGAGAAAGATGCTCTTAATCAAACAGCCTTGCTGCCTCTCTGGAGAGAACTCTGTCTTTTTTTTCCCATCACAACACGTTTCTTCTTTGTTCTCTGGTGGGCAGGTGCTGTCCCTGTGGGATGTGAAAAAGGGCAGGCTCTGATCCCATTAAAGATAGCCTCACTGGTAACAGATCAGAGGGGCATCCCTAGGTTGTGGGAGAGTATGCTTGTCTTGCTTCACTGGCTAGGGAATAATAGAACTGGCTCTCAATGATACTTTCAGAGTTTCTAACAAGAATCCTGTTCTCCAGAGGGACAATGAAAGGGAAAGGAACACAGAGAGTGATGGCTGTGTCTGGCCTTGCCAGAAATCACAGCTGGTCCTGCAAGTGATGGGAATGGGGATGATACCTCTACCCAGGAAAGATGCAAAGAAATGCTCCCACACTGCATTATCTTCTTGCTTTACTCTCTTTCTCCACTAATTCCACAGCAAGCTGACTTTGAGGGATATGAATGTGAATTTTTGCACCAGTGGAAGGCAAGATATGGATAATCCCAGAGACAGAAACACTGTTGTAAGCCCTAGTGTCAGCCACTCCTTGGATCTTGAGGGTTACAGCAGGTCTGATATGACTTCCTGGGAAGAAAGTTTGGGTGTGTGGGCTAAAGGAGGTCAGGAGCTCCAACCACATCCCTGGTCTGGATGAGGTGGTCAGGGAATCAGGGCTGTGGCTTGCCCAGTGGAGCCTGTCTGCCTGCAGTCCAGACATAGCACGGAGTAGCTGTTTTTCTGCTCATTTTGTGCTCAGAAGAACTGAGATAGCAGCAAGAACTTCCAGATCATTTCCTTCTGTGCTTTCTAAAGTCCTACAGGAGGCAAGTCCACTGTACCCAGGAGCTACAGACTCCTGAGATTTAGAACAGGCTCTACACCTGCTTAACTCAGACCCCTACAGTCTATGCCTGCTTAGTTAAGGCAGGATTTTTCTACATAATGTAGTGTTGCGGCAATCCATTAATCTACATTAGTGCAGGCCTTGGACATAGTCATATGCCAAGAATGGAAATTTGCAGCTGGATACATGCAGCAGGCAAGACATGCAGCTTTGACTGCAAACCATACCATAGGCACATTCCCAAAGTATGCACCTGCGCCATGGACCCAGAGGCTTCTCCAGATGAAGCAGCAGCTCTTACAGACAATGTGTCCATGCACAGGCTTCATGAATTTCCTTTCTTTCTGAAGATCCCTGTTGCCAGAGTCATTCCAGCTCCTGCAAAGTTGTTCAGGAAGGATACATACCTGCCCAGCAAAGATCCTGCATTACAGAGTTAACCCTAAGCTCCTGAGTTAATGCCCAGGAAAGCAGCCACCTTGGGCAGTCTCACTGGGATCAGCTTTGAACACTGCCTTCATAGGACCCTGCAGAACCTGGAACTCAACAGCAACTGCACTCAGTGGTGTAAGGACAAGAACAGAGATGGTACTGGAATGTTAGACAGCTGGCTATATGTTAACATAGTCTTTGACTTTCTTTTCCTATGTTCTTCCTCAGTGTCACTTGGAAATTACACTCCTTTTGCACTATGCACTCTGCACAACTTGGACATCTTTTCATCTACACCCTCATCCTTGCTGCTCTCTTTCTGATGATTCACTCTCCCATCTTTGCTGAATTTACCTCTGTGGCTTACAAGCCACCTAGAATCCTTTAAATCCGCTGCACTAGGTCCTCGGTCATTCTCCTTGTGAAGCTACCGGCTCAGGCCACTGCATTTGATCCAGCCACGCCTGAAATCACCACCCCTGCTCAGCATTCCTACATCCTACCTTCACTTTTAGCCCCAATGCTGAAAAAGCACAGCTCTTTCTCTGTGTGTATATATATGTATGTATTTATACACATGCTCCCCACCACAGAAAGAGACCAATTTTGCAAAGTTTAATATGCTCCCAGTTCTGCTGTGGACTCTTCCTCTTTTGTTGCAGCTGTGGTTTTAGGGCAGGCTTTGTGGGTTTCAGAGAGTCCTTGGATGCCTTAGGAAATGTTCTGCAGAAGCGTGCTTTCTCTCCATGCATTTTGCACTCCAGCCATCAGGTCCTGAAATCTCAGTGCATGGGATTTCCCCTATTAAAATGAACAACAAATCTACTTGACTTTCGGGCATTGTTGCTGATTGATACTACACATTTATGCCTCCAGGGTCAGGCAAAGAAACAGAAGAGCCAGTTGGACTCCCTTCTGCATCAGCAGTGGCTCTAACTAAGCCACAGCACAGCATCAATTGCTCTGAACGGGCCAAGAACCACCACTTCCTAACAGCCACAGCAGCCCTGGGGTGGCTGGTGTGAGCTGCTTTGCCACAGCTCTGTAGAGAATAAGATCTCAGTTATTACCCTAATGTCGGTCCCTGACACAAGAGAAACAATACAGCCTACCTTGTAAAAAATAAGGGAAAGCCTGCAAGTGCCAAGTAACAGAAACATCATCTGCCTCTCCTGTTCTTGTTCTAGTTACTCATGAGGGTACAGTAACCCTGCCTTAGAAAAGCTGAGGATTAGCCTAACACACCTGGGTACCACCTGCATCTCCAGCTCACAGTTTTGTGACAAGCTGGGTGCTTGATAACAATATCCCTTTGAAATGGCAGGTATAGAGCTGAAGATTTGGAAAATCATTGCTCCAGCACAGGGCAATTGTCAATATTCAAGAGGACAAGCTTCCTGAGGCTGGCTGGGGGCAAGAAGGGGGCAGCTTGGTGGAAAAAATGCTTAAACCACAGCACAAGGCACACCTGTGCTCCAAACCAGCTACCCAGCAACTTGGCCCTTTGGAGTTAGAGCAGCCTTGAGGTGGCCCTGACAGGCAAAGCACATAAATGCTGTGATAAGAAAACAACCCCCAAAGCAACAGAATGTCACACAAGGTTTAAAAGTACAGTTGTTCAGCCTGGTATATTTGTATGGGAAACAGGAGCTGCAGCCCCTGAACGTGGAGCTGAAAGGCAGCATAGGAAAGGAGAAGGAGGCAAGATATGTGGCTGAGGAATTTGCAGCCTCCAAGTTCTCACCTTCTCCTCTCACAGGAAATGAAAGAAGCCTCTTCTGTGGAAGGAAGCTGGTAAGTGTGCATGTGTGAGTTTGTTTGGGAGCAGGCTGGTCTCGCTGCTCCTGGCATGCTGGGCACCTCTTGTCCCCTTGCATGTGCTTGGGGATGCTGGGCCGGCTCAGGGCTATTCTCAGAAGTTTCCTCACATGTGTCTGAAAAGGTGGATCAGGCAACAGAAGTTGCAAAACCACCCACATGCCCAGGCCCCGAAGGACTGCCTTTTCACTTTTTTTTTTTTTCTGTAAAACAACCCCCCCAAACGTCTTCCTCCTTCCCTCCCCCACTGTACCTTGCTGAACCGCAGTGCTAGAGCAGCAAAGCCTGAAACGAGGAAAGTAAAGGGAAAAAAGTGGCCATGGGCATAGTTAAGAGTGATGACAGGGACAACGGCCAGCAAGATTGGCTGTGGGCATGGCTGTGGGCATGGCCATGGGCAGCTGCTGCTGCCCTCACCCAGGACTGAGCATGGAGTGGAGCAGGCAGCCAGCCCTCTTGTCTTCTTTAGCCTTCGTTTGTTTCCACAATAACAGGAATAAAAGAAAGGGCTATTCATCCCCATCCCCACTCACTGCATTCATTACATGGTGTACCTGCATGGCCTTGTGGCCTCTCCTTCAGGTGTCTTTGGGAGGGAGAGGAAAAAAATGGCTGGAGATTGCACTTCTATTTGTTAGCAGTAAAATCATCCTCTCACTGTGCTTGCTTCTGAGGGAGGTGGTAGCAGTGGGCTGAGGAATGAGAGAGTGGCTCATTCAGAGAGAAGCCCCCTCCTCCACCCTAAAATAGCAGGCAGGACAGGCTGTCTCAGCACGGTGATGGTGAACAGGTCTGCACCATCTCTTGTGGGCTTTTACCATCCTGATCCACAGCCACAGAGTGCTGGAGAGTCTGAGTCCACATTGAGCCCTTCTGGTCACCCCCCCAAAAAAACCACCCCCCCAAAAAAACCACAAAAAAACCCCCACAAAACCAAAAAAAAAGTAATTTTTACTTTGCATGTTTTCTGTAGAACAAAAGGTATTAGGTGAAAGAATGGAACTGTCTGAGAAGGCAGGAATCCCCCAAGAAGGAAGGGCAAATCCAGCATTGCAAAAAAAATTGCATAGTGCCAAAGGGAAAAGGTGAATGAGTTGAAGTGAATTAAGAAATGGAGCAAGTAATGTGCCATGTGAGTCAGTCCTGAGATCTACACATCCTGAGATGTGTGTAAGGTAGATGGGGTCTACCTTACACAGCAAGATGGGAGCGGAAAAAAAGACTAAGTAAAGAAGAAAAATGCAAGAAATAAGCCTGCTTGGAGATCTGAGGATTAAAAAGAAAACCTTTATCAGAAATGGAAAACAGAGAGGCAGCCAAACAAGAATATTCAGTCAGTTAAAGGCTTGCAGGTAAAAGATAAGGGCAGCAAAAATGCAGAATGAGTTAATTATAGCCAAAGGGATTAAGGAGAATAAGAGGCCTTTTAAAAATATATCAGAGGAAACAGAAACACTAGGTAGAAGGTAGGTCTGCTAATAATAGGTCAGAGTAGGGAAGGAAAATAATGATACAAGGGGACAAACCATGCCAACAGCACTGTGGGCATCTTTCTATTACTAGCCAGTCCAAGACCTCCAAACCATTTTAACAGGTCCAATGATGGTGACTGGTTTCAACCCAGAGACTGCCCACCAACAGGAGCAGATCTGAGCTGCCATCAGAGTAGAGCTGGGTATGGAAATGATTCTCCCCATGCAGTGCCTGACACTTCCTAAAAGAAATCAATATTTTTTCAGAGATGTAATTGCCTTAGCCTGGCTTTTTGCTTTGTAAGAGGCTGAAGAAAGCACATACATCCAGCTTAGGCCACACATGGTGCAATGGCCTTGGAAGAAGACCTGGTAAAACACACCATTGAGTGACAGATTAACTGACCAGCTAACTATGGGCTTCTCAACAACTCTTGTTCCTTGGCTTGGCTATTTCCTCTGTCTGCCTCTCTTACTTCCACTGAAAGCAACAAGAATAAAAACCAGTAAATCCCCATGGGTTGAAAGCAAGAATTGGCAAATACTAGGACTTTGCAAAGCTTGCATCACATTGATTTATGAGTCAGATTCTCACCTCCTAAGAAATTTTGCGCAAGAATTTGAAATATTTGAAATATGCACACACTTCTGACTCATGATTTTGGCTTTCTCCCCTTTCAGAACTTAAGTTTGGCTCCAAATGCCAGGTTTCTGTCTCAGTTCCTATGAAAACAAAAGGCTCAGTTAGTAAAACTACAGACTACTTATGTCTTCTCAAAGTCAAAACAGAACCATCAGGAGACAAAAACTGTTTCACCCAGTTCCTTCACTGGAGGAAACACACCCCTCTCCTGTCTGCCTATGGGCCCATTTTGCATACTGAAGCCTTTCCTTGAACAAGACCCCTCAGGCACCTTCCATCTGCTGGGGAGTCACACAGTGAAACAGAAGGCCAGTTCCTATGTCTGAGGAGACAGGGTGAAAATCTGCCTGTCTGTTTACCAAAGGGAGGGATGCTAGCAGGGTGAGAATGGGGGCTGGGACCGTTGCAGGGGTGGAGACCATTTGTCCTCTATTCCCGGCTCTCAGGCACTTTCCCCATCGTGCTGTCTCCCTCTGATTTTCATGTCTTCCCAGCCTGGCTTTTTGAAATATTTTAAATAGATATTTAGGAGGCTGCTGCTTTAATATGGATGGATGGATGGATGGATGGATGGATGGATGGATGGATAGATAGACAGATAGATAGATTCTATTTTTTAAAGGGTCCTGTGATCTAATTCCCTACTACTTCATCCACCAATGATACAGGATTCTTAAACCGTGGATAACCATGGATGCACACAAACAACCCATACCTTGTCCTTTACTCAGTGCTTACCTTTTCCTGCATCCCTACTGCATCTCCTACTGAGAGAAGCCAGTGAGGAGATACCTGGAGCCAGGTCCTAGGACACATGACAATACCTATTCCCCAGCCACACATTTGCGCACTCAGCCATGACAGAAATGGGCAAACACAGCCAGAAAAAATGCGTGGGACACCAGCACTAGAGACTTCCCTTCCATACTCATCCTACTTACCGTGGAGACCACACGAGTGACAAAAACAAGTCAGCCTTCCCCCCTTTTTACCTATGTTGCATGTTACAGGGTGAAGTTAATGCTATCTCCCTGCTGCCTCTGCACTTTCGACTCAAATACATAAAACTGAACAAGGAAGGAAAGGTTAAAATAACAACAATCCATTAAAAATTATACCAGCCTTTATAGGTCTTCCCTTTACACTATTGGTTCTTTTACCAGCATTATCTCAGTCGGGTGTTATGTTAGAGGGAGTCTCCAGGAAGATGCTGAACAGGATACTGGATTTTATATTAAAAAAAAAAAATGTATGCTGCTGCTTTGTATTGCACCTTCAACCTAACAAATAACACACAGGTGATGCTTCTAGAGGCAGATTTGTGTATGCTCCTCCATCTCTTGCTGTATTTGCCCATCTGTATCACAAGTCCTCCCACTTCTGTCCACTCTGGCACTCAAGAGCTCAAACAGGAGTGGCAGAATTGCAAAGTATTGCTGCTTCCATGTCTCAGCCCCTCCTAGAGAAGGGACAGAGTTCTCTCATGCTCTGGACACACAGATTTTTCCTTCTGTGCCAGAGACTTTGCTGCAGTACATCTAACCTGCTCTTATTTTTCTTCTCCTCCTGTGGCTCCCAGTTTCCCAAGAGATGGTTTGCAAAATCTGACCAGGAGAGGTGGTGNTCTCTTGCTGTATTTGCCCATCTGTATCACAAGTCCTCCCACTTCTGTCCACTCTGGCACTCAAGAGCTCAAACAGGAGTGGCAGAATTGCAAAGTATTGCTGCTTCCATGTCTCAGCCCCTCCTAGAGAAGGGACAGAGTTCTCTCATGCTCTGGACACACAGATTTTTCCTTCTGTGCCAGAGACTTTGCTGCAGTACATCTAACCTGCTCTTATTTTTCTTCTCCTCCTGTGGCTCCCAGTTTCCCAAGAGATGGTTTGCAAAATCTGACCAGGAGAGGTGGTGCTATGGGGAGGAAAAAGGAAGCAGAGCGCAAGCACCAAAAGTAGCAGCCACAGCAGGACACACTTTGAATTCACGCTTTTGATTCACAGTCTCATGAATCAGCCACATTATCTACAGTGAAATCCCTGGGAAGGGGTTTCCCTGAACTGAAAGAGCCTGAAGGGCATTTTGATTGCCAAAGACAGAGGTTAAATTAGAAGGAAATGATATTTTATTTAACCTCTGCATCACGGTGGAGGCCTGAGGAGACTGTAGAGGAAGGGGGGTGGTGATAGACGCATTGGGATAATGAGAGGAATTAAGAACAGATAACTCAGAAACAAACGGGCTCTCACTAAAGCAGTGTGTTCCACCAAAAAGCCAATTTTGCTTGACATGCTGTCAGCCACTGCTGGGGGATGGCAGAGCCCCACGTGCAGCCTAGCCTGCTCTGCCAGGGCTGTGTTCTGCCATACCACCATGCTGTTTTAGTGCCAAGATGGAATTTCCTTTAGAGAAACGGCTGGGGTAATTGTCTCTCTACACAGTGCTTTCCAGACAACATGCCAGACAACGGAGCCCTTATACAGGCATATCTCCCAGGGACACCCTGACTTTGCCTGGAAGACAGCTGGGGCTCTGAGTATGCAGCATTATGGAGGATCAGGCTGAAGGACTGTATCTATTGGTGCAGGGACCAGCTCTCCTGTAGGCATCCTGCTCCCAAGGTGCTGCTGATGGCCATTAAATAAATCAACATCACAAGAGCTTTGGAGTGTGGGGTGAACTTACCTCATTGTTTACATGACATTTTAGCTGCAAAAGCTTTAGATGCTTTCCTCACATGACATTGCTGTAGGAAGTTGATGTAGATGTTCTGAGGACCCAGGCAATCTGGTAAGTAGGTGGGGAAAGGCTGTCTAGCAGGGAGGGAAAGCAGGGAATGCAGCAGTGCCTCCAAGCGAAGGTGGGGCTCATCCCACTCTGAGTGGTGGGCTTTATGCAAGAATGCCTCAGAGGAGAGGTGGGGACTATGGCTGTGGAGTAGTCTGTGGTGCCAGCAAGGTGAGGCCTGGGCCTGGGCGGGCGGTGTCAGCTCTGGTCTGCTCTCAATGCAGGGAAGATAACAAGGGTATCTGAACATCTCCAATGCTTCTGTGAATCCCAGCCTTTCCAGGATTGCTCTCTCTCAAATTTTTTAGCCGGACTGGAGGCACAAATAGGGTGGGGATCAGAGAACAAAAGGCATGAGAAATAGCAAAGGCCTTCACTATAGATCACCTCATCGGGTATTTCATCAGACCATGCAGGCCTACAATGGCACCTTATCATTTCTTTTGGGAGGTAGCTTCCCTAGCTTTTATGCACCCAGGAACATAAATACAACATTGGGTTGTATTTTGCCCAATTTCTGTTTCACTGTAAGTAGAAAATAGTCATGGATGTCAATATGAGTTTTTACAAGTGAAAATAACTTAAAAGTAACACCCTCTCTTGTCTTCCCACTACCAAAATTATCACACGTCTAAGATTCTCCTGAGAGCTGAATTCCCCCTTCACATAAAGTTCAAGGACTGAGGCTTGTTCCAAGCATTTCTATTTCAGACTCCTGGTCTTTGACCAAATCATTGCATTTCAGGCTTGTGATGAAGACCTGTATTGTTTGTATTCCCTTTGTACTAAGGGCCCAAGGCACAGCCCCATACTCAGAGACGTACAAAGACAGCAGAAAGCCTCAGCCTGTCCTGAGCAGGTTCTCACAGATACGTGTTTCCTAAGAGGTCCTGGATATTTTGGGGACAGGTCAGGCACACACCAGTTCTCCAGCTCTGCTGTGTATGGAACCTACAGCACAAATTGATCTGTGGGGATCATGACCCGAAGTGTCAAAACAGGGCCTTTAACATTTTCCACTGCCACCAAACCTGTTTGACTGAATTGCAAGTTAAAGAGGCATTGTGTCTATAATTGCTGGGCTTTAGAGCACATGTCTTTTCCTTTAATGAAAAACCTTGCTCATTCCATTCAGAAAGGAACCAAAGACTTCTCAGGTTTATGATAAAATTGTAAAAATTTTATTTACCCCGTATTTCCTGCTGGGTTATTTACGAGGCATTTTGTCAGTTCTCATAAAACTGCCTAGTAAAATACATTTTCTTACAAAAAACAATCATTTGTGTGGAACATCTTGAGAGCAGTGAGGACAGAGTTAATGGGATACACACACATACTGACCCTGGGAGAAAACAAAACAAAACGAAAGCCAGGCATTGTTGTGCTGCATTAGTTAATAATAGCCCTAGTGCTAGAAGCCTGCTCCCACTGATGTTACTGGAAGTTGCTCCTTAATATAAAATAATCAGAGAACCAGCTGCCATTAATTACTTAGCCCCAAAATTAACCTGAACAGTATCAAAGCACACAGAAGACACACTTCTATTGAGATTTCACAGGAAACACCAGCTCAAAAGGTTTTTCTTTAAATTATGGTGGTTTAGGTTTATGTAAGTTGGGGATGGATGTAAATTGTCCCTCAGTCTGGAACCCCAGCTTGGTTGATTATTAATACAATAACTTTTACCTAGTTAAGGGTCAAGAGACATGATATGTTCCTTGACGTAAGCCTGGAGGAAATCCCATCCTGATAGTTGCTGTTGAATAAACAGCCTGGGCAAAGGAAAAGCATGACCCACCATCTCCAGGCACAGCTGGAGTGCATTTGCCTCTCTTGGAGCACTGTTTTTCAGTTTTGTATCACGTTTGCATCTGCTCAGTTCTCTGTGGTCTGAACTTTTGCTTTTGATTCCAGCAGTGCTTATGTTCCCTAACCCCAGTGGGAATCTTGAGGCACAAAGTTTGTTGTGCAGTATTACCCCTAACACCCTTTATTTCAACTCTTGCAGCTTCACTCCAGCCAAACTCACTACTTGCAGATAAGCAAGACACAGGTAAAAAGTCCTTTCCATGTGGCAGGCTTGGCCTGCCTCAGTCAGGAGCTCAGCAAAGGTATTCTAGCTTGGAAGCATCAGAAATACAAAGGAAACAAGAAAATAATGAATAAAAGATTAAAAAAAAGACCCATTTAAACAAAACAGGGGAGGTTGTTTTTAAAACAAGACCT
>VZUA01088467.1:0-13287 GCA_013401035.1 Horornis vulcanius
AGTCATTTCTTTAGGTGACTCCTGTAATTGGGAGTGCCAGGTGAAAATAAAAATGTAAAAATCAGAATAATTTCTGACATATTTTAGTTATGGTACAGGGTTGAAAAACTGCAAGCCCAGGCAATGGTGTTAAGGGTGTATTCTATGATAAAAATTAATAACACTGTCACAACTGGCTGCAATAATTATGATAACTGGGAGAAAACAAAGGCAATTACAAAAGCCACAAGTACCTGATTGTGTTTCAGCAGTGCAGTATATAAGTACAGTGGGACATGGCAAATGGTGGCTGCAGCTTTTGCTATGGCAAGTGATGTTCCCCCAATGGCCAGGCTGCCACTCAGCACTGGTTCAGCAGGTTCTGCAGGTGGGATGGGTTTCACTTCCACCAACACCTTCTTTCCTACAGCACAGACAGTAGTAACTAAATATTTTCTTGGTTCTGAACATTATGTGAGTAAATACAGCATTGTCATTTCAGTGTGTACTCAG
Organism: Horornis vulcanius; assembly: GCA_013401035.1. NCBI lineage: Eukaryota > Metazoa > Chordata > Aves > Passeriformes > Scotocercidae > Horornis > Horornis vulcanius. The sequence goes on from VZUA01088467.1 coordinate 493, forward strand.
TGTACTAAAAACCAACAATTTTTTTTCTTAAACTTCATTCTGTCAGCTGTCTTATATGGAATGACCTTACAAGTAAGCAGAGTATTTGTCCTCACTCTGGTTTCAAATGCATTTCAAGTCTTTTTCTTTTGGAGATCTTTCAGCCACTGAGTAAGTGTTTTTATTTGTCTGTGTTTGAATTCAGTAACATTATATAAATTTTTCAGGTTCAATTCAAAAGCATGTTTTCTGTCTTTATTGTGCTCCTTAAATGCTCAGATTTTGAATTTAAAAAATGGAAGATTGCATTATAACCAGATTGGGAGTACAAATACTTGATTTCTTCTAATAATGACTGTGAAAAAAATATTCAGGCCTATTACAATTGGAATTCCCAAAGAGAAACAGGTCTTTTAAATATTACACATTAAACTTCCATAAGAATTTATTTGCCTTTCAGGTACAATAACTTTGTCCAAAATGCTTTAAACCAAGCAGTTCCCACTACCATATTAATTGCCCATAGTGCTTCCATGAACACTTACAGGGAGCACCTGCTGAAGGTGCTATAAGTGATCTGATTCCCAAGAACCATTGCATTGGGGATGGTTTGACATTGGCTCCAAATAGTCAGGCACTGAGACTAACAATAATATTACAGTCAATGTCACAATTAGTGAAAACACATAATAGATGTATCAGCAGAAGCTTGACTGAAGTATCAAATTCACCACAATGATATCTGCATGGACCTGACAACTGCAGAAGTTAAATTTCAGGCCAAAGGTGAATTTACTCTGCACATATCCAACATATGAAGTGGGAGGTTTTTTACTAACATTATATGATAGTTGAAACTAATCTGGTAAGAAATAATAATTTGCCAAAATTTTCTGCCCTTACAACAAATGACAACAACCCTTTTTTTGTCTGAGTTTAATCTATAGATGGAAATAACATATGGTAGTTTTTTCCTTTGGGTTGTTCGGCTTTGGCCATGTATTTTTACCTTGTTTTTCTAGTCTTATATCATTTTTTCCTTTTTCCTCTAGGAGTATGTTTGCTTACTATCTTTTACTCTATACTACCCTTCTTTCCCATCTCACTCTCTTCTTTCTATTTTGATTTTCTCTGTATTTTCTCCTTTCCTCAGTGTTAGAAGGAAACTTTCCTTTCTCTTTCAATTGTTTTCAGCTTCTATCTTAATTCTATTTCTTTTTTACTACTCAGTTCTGTGATTTCCTTTTCTTTCCTTATCATTTTCATTTTTATTCTTCATTTGCATCCTCCTCCATTCTTATTCCTCACTGAAGAATAATAACCTCCTGTCTAAACCAACTGTAAAACAAAGGCAGAAACTCTGTTCAACCAATGCATGTGAATGATGAGGAAACTCTATTTTCCCCTCCCTCGTTTTGCTGCAGAAACTGCTGTGATCAAAAAGGTCAGGAGAGAGTAACCAAACCCTTTGAACATGAGACAGGGTGTCTTTAGAACCTTTATCAATATCTGTATTGCAGAAAATATTAAAATTTAATAAAGTAAAACCTTTTCCTCCCTTTTTTTGCTTAGATTTTGGGGCTGGAGTGCGCAAAGCAGGGGCAGGAGCGACTTTTGCCTCTTCTTCTTCCTCTTTTTCTTCTCCTTCTTCTCCTTCTTGTCCCTCTGGTCCTTCTTCTTCTTCATTTTCAATTTCCTTTTTTTCTCCTACCTTGTTTGCAAAGTATTCACTGAGGGAAAGAAGCATAAAAATTACTGGGTCAAACTATTTTTAGACATGTGACAAGTAGACACATGTGATGCAGGTTAAAGAACATGCTAGGAGGTAGATCAGGTGCTTGTGTTTGAGCTTCTGCCATAGATGCCCTGAGTGAAGCTGGAGAAGTCCATAAATTTATCATATTGTTCTTTTTTGGTAGTCATTTGCAGCACTGATTGAACAAAAAGGACCACAAGCAAGCATTGCAAACCTTAGCACATGCTTTGTAAATCACTCTGGTTTGAGAGTCAGCTCTGAGCAGACAGTCTGAGCATGAAGGATTTATTTCCTTTGCATGGGTGGTAACAGATCCTGTCAGGACTTCATGACATCCATCAGCCTGGCCTAGCTTAAGACAGTAGGTGAGTTGTACACTGGTTATTGTGTGGCTGCAAACTCAGAGGTGGCTGAATTTCAATTACATGCATGAAGTGAAATCTTCTCCCATGGGTCACAGAAAGCCAATTCAGGCAAACTGAGTATGTGAGATATATAAAGTAGTGTAAACAATGCATTAAAATTCTATTTAGACTCACTTTCCAACTGAGTCCTTATTTTTTTTATCAAGGTTTTCCCAAATCTAGTCCACGTGGAAGGCAATTAGATATCTTTGCCACAGCCTGTGTTCAGTGTGGCAGCCCAAACCAGCATGCTTTTTTCATCATAATTATGAAAAGCAGGCAATAATGTAGTGAAATTGGTCTGAGACAGACATTATATCCTAAAAATATTTTCAAAAAAGTAGAAAACATTGCATATTCTACATGTCTTGCATTACAATATAAAAGAATGGTGAATATTTCAGATATTCAAATGCAATAATCTTCATAAAATGCAAGACTTACCCGAGCATCTTATCAGCTTGACACTGGTCAGTAGGATCCAAGCCCCTTAACATTGTGCTCAGTGATTCATTCACCCACTCCACAGCAGTGTGAACAGAGTCATTTCTTTCTCTGGCATCAGCTTCAATTGTTTCAGGTAAAGCATTTTCAGGTATTTGAGAATGAGTAGCCATTACAGTGGAACAAATCCTCTGAAAACAAAAAAAAAAACCCACAAAAAACAAACAAAACCAAACCCATATAAAAGGTTTAAAACACTATTTAATTTCTAACACGGAAATGTCATTTGAAAGACTAAGAACTGTGTCCTTACCAACTCTACAAGTACATATCTCCAAATCTATTTGCTCCACTTGTCTTTTCTCATCCAGCACCTTCTTTTTAGGCTCTTATACTTTGGTAATTACAGACATTATTCAAGATTTTTGACCTAAAATTATAACTACATAGGCAAATCCCCTCTGACAGATCTGCCTTATACACATATTATGCTATCAGAATAGAATGGAGTTATTTTAAGGACCATACAGTCATTAGGACACCTTTTATTGCAGCTGTTGGTAGCCTGTTGTACCATGATTCATCAGCATTCATGTTTAATGCCATCCCTCATAATCAGTTACTTTTGTCTTACTTAGATAATTCAAACCTTTCTGTACTGAAGAAGAAAAAATGATATTAAGAAAATTCACTTAAGGAAGACAATTTACAAATTTCCCCCAGTTTTCTGTGCTAACAATATTAACTTTACATCCTGCGAATATCTATGAGGCTACTTGTAATTCAAGAATTAAGTGAACCAGAGTTTTACTGAGGGCAAGTAGAAATAATTACTCCACAACAGCTAGAGCTGTGAAGATGTAATTTGAATATTTCAGGTTGGGGAAGAGATGAGCCATCAATTCTGCATTGCTGGTGCTAAATGAGTATGTTTGACTTTACTGTCACCCATCCCCACACACATCAACCAATTAGTTCAGTGTGAAAGATGTGCCTCTATCTCTACTGTCTTTCACCTGTACTGTATTTTTCTGAAAGTGTCACACAAAGAGAAACATAAAGATCTGAAAATTAAAGAAAAGGTGAAATGGAAGTGAACATACAAGGTTAGTATGGAGTGAAAGAAAAACCTACGTGATCATGAAGACAGAAAAAAAAATTAATATACAAAGATACATTATCAGATCACACTCACAAAATAATGTCTAATTCCTATAGTTTTCATAGCTGCTGCCACTGTCTTTTCAAAACACCTTTTTTTTTCCAAGTTACAACACTCAACTGTTGAGTCACAGGGATTTATATCTTGTCATAAAGATGGAAAATAAAACATTCCTTGGGATGTGAGAATAGTTACCCCCTCAGATATTGACCTAGCAAAATAAATAAAACAAGAAGAAGCAGCTCATACCTTCTCATAGTTTTTAACTGTACAGTATATTTCCACTTCTAATGTTGGCTGACCAACTCCATCAAAAACTTTTCTTCCAACTAATTTGCATATTACTGGAGCTTTTGAAAATTTAGAAAGGTAGTTAGCCTTAAATGAAAGAGAAAGAACTGAATTAAAAGTCAATTTCCAGGCAATTTTTATTCCATGAAATACCTTACAATCAAATCCACCACTGAAAAAATCCATTATGGATCTCTTCCAGCTCATGAATATTCTATCATTCTATGATTTATACATTCCAGCAAGCTTTGAGCCCTGTGAGAAAGGTGGAAACTACGACTTCTGGTAGGCAGAGTCCTCATTCTTCCAACATATCTTTAATGGACCTGATGAACTATCATAATTCAATACATTTGCGTCTCAGTTTGTAGTTAATAAACACTAATGTTGGTTTAGAAAAAGGATTACATTTTTACCTGAGGTTTCTACATACTTCCTTACTAGTTTCATTATTTAAACTGGTATCGAAGTGTCACCAAACCACAGCTTACCAAATGGGAAAACTACAAACATTTAGGGCTGCAAAGAAGAGGAACATGCCAACTACCAAGCAAAGCAAGGAAAGGTTCCAGTCCCTTCCACTGATGATGGCAAAACACTTGGGAGTGGGAAACAGTGTAAGATGGAATGAAATGTTTCAATTTCACAGCCACTCTACCATCAAAGACCATACCAGAAATCATTTATTTTGCCAAGAGCTGCTCACTATTCTAATACTGGCAATTCCAGTATCACCACTAATTGAGGTTTCATTATGACTACTGTCAACAATATTTTGCCAAGTGGGAACAGATAAAATTGTTCTGATTCTTGACCCTTCCAGTGGGGCCCATTTGCCTTTCATGAGCAGCTGCAGTGTGAACAGCACCCAGCCTCTTGTCGCCGCTGGCGCGGGAGTCATCACTGCTGAGCAGCAGTTTTGTTAGGGACAAACACAAGTCCATCTGTGGACTACTTTGTTTTTGTGTCGAGACAAGCAACCAGCAGAGGACAAGAAGCCCGGCTGCTGTAGACACGTACTTGGCGCAGCATCCAGGTGCCACTGGCCACAAACACAAAACTATCGCAATTCTTGCCCGGGCCAGGGGACAAACTACTGAATTGTCACTACAGAGACGCCGATTTCCTCGCTGCACCCCCTCGCTGAGGGCAAGGGCCAGGAAGGGGCACGGGTACGGCGGGCACCCACACGCCCCCTCCGCGGGACGCGGGGCCTGGAGAGGCCGCTCCGGCCCCGCCCGGCTGCCTCCCCGCCCCGCGCTACCAGCTCCCCGTAGAGATCCTCGGGGCACAGCGGGAACAGGGCGTTCAGCGCCTCCTCCACCCGCTCCGGCACCCGGTGCCCTCGGTAATACTCAGCCGCCTCCCGCCGCAGCCGCCCCAGCCGCGCTGCCGCCTCCATCGCGGGGCCGCTGCCGCTGCCGGGCAACGCGGCCGGGGAGCGCCCGCCCCTTCCTCCGCTGCCCGCAGCCCCAGTGCGGGACTGCGGCATCTCGGGGCGCTCTGCCCGGGCCCCACCTTCCCGGGGCTCTGCTTCCTCTGACCCACCCGGGAACACCGCGGGCCCGGAGCAGATGTGGTTCGGTTTGGCCGGGTTTGGTTCGGTTTGACCCGGTTTAGTTCCTCAGTGCCGCACGGTGCTCGCACTTCCTTCAGAGCCCGGTCATGGCCTTCCAAGTCAGCACCGACCAAGCGCTCCTCGGTTTTAAAAGTCTCCTGAGCAACAAAACTGTGTAAGATTATGGTCTGAAAGAGGGACAGGCTGTGGTTTGGGAAATGTCTGGTGAAGACGACGCTGCAAAACGCCCACAGTAACTCCTACGTTTGAAAGCCCTCCACTTTGAATGAAAAGAAACATTTCACGACCTAAATGATCATTTTTAGACCGCAATTTCCTACAAAAACTTTCACTTTCTTACACTGTTCACTGGTAATTTTGTTGAAGTAACTGAAAATGGAGATACTTAAAAGCTGTTAGCTGCACACTTCCCCAGCTCTAAAATCAATATGTGTGGACCTTTGCTCATTGTGTGCTCACTTCTCCAGGTGGAGTGATAATGAAGAAAAATCCCTAAGGAATCATTTTCTTTTCCTTTCACATGCTTTAGAAATACTATGGTACCTCTCCAGAGATTTAAACCCTCTTTTTTTAAAAGCTGTTTCCTCAGAAAGTTTCTAAACTGACACTACCTGTTCCTTGAGGAGAGTGGGAAGCAAATGCCTCATTAGATTTTCTTGCTTCAGGAGGAGTTGATGTGGTGGGTGGCTGCTCCTTTGGGCACATAAATGCTTCAGGAGGGGCTGGTGCAGTCAGAGGCTTGGGTGGCAGTGGCCAGATAGTGCCAGATATTTGCCACATGCACAGGCTTGCCCCAGAAAGCTCCAGTTTAATTAAATATTCCTGGAAGAACGGCTCCTGTAGGTAAATGGTGCTGGTGAGGCAGTCTCTGAGCATGGCCAAATGGTGGGTAATACCACCCAAAGAGAGAGCTGTGCCCTCTGATATGCTTTAGTGATACGTTTCTGATATGTTTCAGTTTCCCAGCTTCTGCCCTTTCACAGGCTCTAAACAAAATGCATCATGAAGGAACATGTTGGAGATAAAAGGGACAATGGGGGAAATGTCAGACTTCTCTGGAAGGAAGTGGGAGAACTGATTACCTAGGATTATGAGGATATACTCAATGACTGTTGTGCCTCCGTTCACTGCAGCTGCAGCTACACCACCCAAGTCAGAAAAGTCAAGGACTGAGAGAACAAAGGGGTAACAGTGTTGGTACATGAGGGAAGAGTAACTGATGTCATCTGCCTGTACCTGTGCAAAGCATTTGACATTGCCAGCATGACATCCTTTTCTCTAAACTGGAGAGATGGATTTGATGGATGGACCGCTTGGTAGATAAGAAGGAATGGCTGGGTGGGCACACGGAAAGGTTTGTGGTCAATGGCTCAATGTCCAAAGGGAGAGCAGTGACAAGACGCATCCTCAAGGGCCAGTGCTGGGACTGGTGCTGTTACCCATCTTTGTTGGTGACATTGACAGTGGGACTGAGGTACCCTCAGCAAGTTTGCCAATGACCCTGAGCTGTCTGGTGCAGTCAAACGTGCAGGAGGGAAGGGACATCCTCCAGAAGGACCTGGACATGCTTGAAAAGTGGACATGTATCAACCTCAAGAAGTTCCAAAAGGCAAGTGCAGGGTCCTGCACCTGGGTTGGGGCAATCCCAAGCACAAACAAAGGCTGGACAGAGAATGTGTTATGATCGGATTAGGGAGAGATGCCTCTGCCCCAATGAAGGTGCAAATGAGACCATATGATAACAAGATATAGGTTTTATTTAACATGGATTTTATTTAACTAGAAGTGTGTGGGAGATAGAAAGAAATAGGAAAGAAGTCTTGGAGAGAGAGAAAGAGAGCAGAAGACAATCTGTTGGAACTAGATGATCTTTGAGGTCCTTCCCAAATGAAACCATTCTGTGATGCTAGACACATCTTTTTTCCTTATTATTATTCCTTCTCCTATTTGTATTCTCATTCTTGTTCTTATTCCCTTCCTGGAACCTACTGGCTCCTTCTAGGGACAGCTGCTGCTCATTGCTGGCTTCCTCTTGGGACCTGTCCTGGTAGCTACTGGCATCTCCAGGGAAAAGCTCCTGCTCAGTTGAGGGACCCTTGGGGCTTCTAGCCCCTTGTTATGGTCCAGTTATTAAATTGATCAGAAATGCCTCTGCCTGAATTAAGGTGCAAACAAGACCATATGCCAAAGTCAATAGTATGGGTTTCATTTAACAGTAACTGAAGGAGAGAGAGAGGGAGAGATAGAAAGAAACAGATAAGAGATGGGGACAGACAAAGAGAGTGACAGGAAGGGATTAAGTAGAAAACCTCACCACTGTGGGTGCCAATGACATCCTGTAGATGCTCTCTGTCGGGAGAGCTCCAAGGGCTCTGCCTTTGGTCCCAGGGCTGTTGAATGGCTTTGCCAGTGGCACAGAGTGGCTGGAGCTCCCCCTCAGCATGGCATTTGAGAGGACAGGATGCTGAGCACGGCAGGGCTGAGGAGAAACACTTGGGCTGCAGTTGGAGGAGAAGCTCAGTGTGAGCCAGCAATGTGTGCTGCCAGCCCAGAGAGCCACCTGTGGGATGGGCTGCATGGAAAGGAGAGAGGAGCAGCAGGTCAGGGGAGGTGATTGTGGCCCTCTAGTCCATTGTTGACACCCCACCTGGAGCCCTACGTCCCTGTCTGGGGGCCCCAGCAAAAGAGGGATGTGGGCCAGAGTGAGCTCAGAGGAGAGCAACTGAGAGCCACAGAGGGTTGGAGAACCTCTGCTTGGAAGACAGGCTGAGTGTTGGCATTGTTTAGCCTAGAGAAGAGAAGACTCCAGGGGAACTTTAGAGCCCTGCTAGTACCTAAAAGGCCCCTCTACAAGAGTGATAAGAAAGAGGCTTTTTACAAGAGTATGTAGCAATAGAAGAAAAGGCAATGGCCTTAAACCGAAACAGACACAGATTAAATATTAGGAAGAAATTCTTTACTGAGGCTGTTGAGGCTTTGGCACAGCTTTCCCAGACATGCTGTGGATGCCCCCTCCCTAGAAAGAAAGAAATCCTTCAGGTTTGCCTTAAGTGAAGCAATGAGATGAAGCAGAATGATACTTGTTTATTAACCCTGCACACTTGTTTTCAATAAACTGTTGGAAATACTAGTAGGCAGTCCCCTCGAGTATTTATCATTTTTGTTTCCTGATCATGTGAATGCTACATGAATTATTTGTATGGCCATGTAATTTCCATTAACAGTAATAGTAATTGTAAGCATGTAGAAAGAGGGTGGCTTATCCTGTGATCCTCCCTATTACAAAGTAGTTAACTGATTAAGGTTAGGATACCACAAGCCACTTCATACCATCCCTGAACTCTCTGCAACCCCATTATCTTCATTAAGCTTGTGTGGGTGTAATTAATTGGTGTTTGGTTACCAGTTGTGTTGAATGAAAAGAATTTAGTTCTATTTCTCTTAGTTTTATTGGCCCCATGGTGCTAACAGGCTAAAGTGTAATTAAAAACTCTCTAATCAAAGTATATGTAGCAAGAGCCAAGGAACAAACCCAGTGAGGAAAAGCCTGTGATTGGTGTAACTTTGGCCTTTGAAAAATGACTGGGTACAAATTACTACTGCCCTATAGTTGTTCTTTTTATTTGTTTTTAAACAGTGAAGATACTTATATCAAGACGTACATTAAAACCCCATCTGTATAATTGCAATCATGACATTCCTAGGGGTGACATCATATTTTGGTGTCTTCTTAACATATTTTGCCCCAAATCTTCTAGATTGCCTCTTCTTTTGGTTTCAGAGATAAATGGGTCATGTTTCTTTTGAGAGCAACTGTACAGAGTTTTTTCTTTCCTTGAGCCTTTACTATAACTCATGTGCCAGGAAACAAATTACAATCAGCTTTTCCTCTTCCTTTTATGATACTGTGTTGTGTGTGTTCCCTTTTTCACGTGCATCTCCTTTGGGCATAAATATGTGGTGCTAATCAGGCACGCTCTAAACCCAAGTATAATACCACATGCTTAAGGGTCGCATGAAGGATTTGCTTTTTGCTGTTCTGAAATGCGTCTTTAAAGATATAAACTTGACCCTTAAATCAATTAAGATCATGGTCTCACTGCCATCTGTGTTCTTGTAAGATTTCACAGAGGAGTAATGTGTGCTCATTCCACTGACAAGGGCTTCTTTGAAGTCAGCTCTCAGTACATAAAAACTGCATGACATTTCCAATAAAATCAGGATTGTCTTTTTAGCTTGGTGATACAAATTCTCTTCTACAGATATATTACTGCTTTTGAGGCATTTCAATTTTTTTTAAAAGGCTTTTTAATGATTTTTCTTTTTTATGCCTAGAATGCTTCTATAGTGTTTCTTTTTATTCTAAATATTCTATATCCTCTAAAGAAAAACGTCCATATAAGATTTTTATAAGATTAAACAATAGATTCTGTCCTTGAACATAGCTGAACACAACATTTAGATTAGACTTTTAGTCTAGATTAAAACTTAAAAGAACTTAAGTGATATATATACTGCAGATTTGGAAATTTCTAATAATTATTTAAGACTTCCCCCAACTCCCCCAACACTATTACTTTAATTTCCCAAGTACTCATATGAGAGTTCATTTGCCTTGAGTAATCACTCTCCGCTCCAATGGTTACTTCAAGTTGAGTGGGCTTTCGTACTAATTTCTTTCTAAACTTTGAGGATCCTTCCTGTGGGTCTGTTCAGCTCCTGCTGTGCCAGGGGTGAGCCTGGCCTTGTCCTAAGGAGCCTGCTGAACTGCAGGGTGAGAGCTCACAGGCTTTGATTTATCATTCTAACTCCAAAGGGGATTTGGAACACATAGATTGAAAGACAAGTTTTTGAGCCCAGTTTTGAGTTTACAGAAGGTTGTCCTCAAATTTGTGGGATATAGATGGATTTTGTAGTGTGTAGGTTTTTTAATATAATGCACAGGTTAGGGATGNTTAATATAATGCACATGTTAGGGATGAATGCTAGGTTTAGTCTTGGGTATCAGGAGTTTGCTACAGGATTTCTTTGTGTGTGCATTTTGAAGTAACTGTTGTGAACTTTGGGGCATTCCTAAATCCCACTTAGTTGAAGGACCCTGATGTGATGGATTACAGGGAGTTTTGTCTGCACTGTCAATATCCTCCTCTGAAATGTTAACACACTTACAAATATATACAGTCTGAGTGTTACCAGGCTTTGTGAAATTCATATTCAGTATTTTCCTTAACATGAAAATGCAAAACATCAGTTACTACATAGGAGGTGTTGACTTAATTTCAAGGAGGATGCAGCAATGTGGCCATAATACATTTACAGTAATACATAATACAATTTATACAAATGTGCAATCAAAGTCAGAGATAAACAGAGAGACAGAAAATTTATTACCATGGAATTACTCTTTTCTATCTGTTTGTTGAAAGAAGAGACCTTCCTGAAAAGAATTATTTCATACCTTTCCAAAGGTTCTGAAAACTAAAGCACCTGGGGTTTTTTGAGTTTTTTTAATCCTTTCCGTTCATTACTCTCACTATGAAGAATTTTGCAGATTTTTTAAATTAAAATTTTATTAGCTTCATGTTTCAGGTTTTGCATCTTCTTTTTATATTGAATTAGAAATCTAAATTTGCTCAAGTATTGGAGAATTTGCACTTGCAGTTCCAAATGCAGAAACTTTTGGGATGGTGGGAAGCAATTTATAGGTTATGTTACTGCCTAGCAGAGCAAAGGTTTAAATGACTGAGAAGTGAAGCCTGACTAGTGCAGATGAACTGGTGATCTGTGGGGTACATGAAAAATAAAGTTTGAAATCTGAGTTAGTTACAAGTATGTAATAGCTGAAAAGAATATCACAAGTGAGAAAGAGTTAACTGAGTTCTTAAGTCCTGTAACTTGTGGACAGATTTTAAGAGAAGCCTTTATGCTTCTATCTAGGTAAAATGAAGCTGGTAGCAGAATGGTTTAAGAAGTTCAAATAAAAAGATAATTTGTACATTACTGTAGGGAATTGTGGTATTTCAGAATCCTGTTATTTTTTTTGTTATTGTTACGGGGTTTTGGTGTTTGGTTAGGGTTTTGTTTGTTTGCTTTTGTCTGGTTGGTTTTTTGGTTTTTTTTTGTTTGTTTTGTTTTAGTTTGGTTTTCTGTTTTTTTTGGGTTTTGTTTGTTTTGTTTTAGTTTTTCGGTTTTTTGGGGTTGTTTTTTTTTTTGCTTAAACATATTTTTCTTGGGAACAAACTGAGTATGGAAGAAAAGGAAGAGTTGCATTTCTTTCCCCATGGTATATCTCCTGATTTTTACAACCTTAATCACTTGGGGCATGTCTTGAACTTTTAACCTTCTTTCCCCAGCACTGATGCAGTGAATAATGGACTCTCCTGCTTGACACATAACTAGATTGCAGTTCAAAGTGGATGTCACAAGCACTGTTGCACCATCTGGAGCAAAAGCTTGACTATCATTTCATCATAAGCCCATAAGATCATATGAATTTATAACTGACTTAATTTCTTCCATTTCACTAATTTAGGTTTCTTTAATTTAAAAAATATGTTTGTTTGGCTTTTTTTCAAAAAGCTTGCCTCCTGTTGTGGTATTTTTACACAACTCAGCAAAATTTTCGTATCTTTTATGAAAGTCACATGACATTTAAAACAATTTTGGTCCCTTTTTTGCTACAAACAAGTTTTAAATAGTTCCCCTGGGGCTAGGGAAATGCTGTGTGAGCTGTGGAGGCAAAGTTCCCTATGTTCCCTGTTTCTGTTGTTATCTTTAATTGTTTTCTTCAAGACTCATTTAGTTAATTAAAAAAAAATAAAAGGAAATAATGATCTTACATACTCTGCACATTTTTGAAGTGAGATGTGATTGTAAACTGAAAAGCTTTTCAAAGTCTGACTTCTGAATAATACATAATATTAACAGTTCCATATAAGACACTCAGACATGTTTGAATGACAGCCAACTTATGCAATGGAATATACCTTATTTTGTAGGAAAAGAATCTATTGACTGGCATTAGTGCTTGGGGGTGTACTCATCCATGAAATACTGTTTTTATAAATTTTTTTTGTACTGAGAGAATCCCATTAGAAGCTCGTTGTGTGGCTTGTCTCAAAGCAGTAGATCTTGAGTGAGCCTGTGCACCTTTGACTTCCATTGAAAATCGATGACACTT
>VZUA01088480.1:1810-16513 GCA_013401035.1 Horornis vulcanius
CCTTTCAAACGATGCCTTTGGAATTGTCTTTGACCTGTTTTCTTCATATTTATATTTGCTCTGGTTATTTGATAAAAACTGTAGGAAATCTATTTCAAAATATTATTTTTTTAAAGATAAATAAAGAAACTTTGATTTTTAATTTTTTTTTCAAATATATCCTGCATTATTTTATAAATGCTTTCNATAGACAAATATACAAATCTATATACATATCTATACTTACACATACATATATATATACCCATGCATGCATATGGACACATATATTATATGTAGCCCACAGAAATTACTCGTAAAAATGCAATGTGTTCAACCAGCCAACTACAATAAACACATCATTCATTACTTTAAAATTCTACTGACTTTAGCAATAACTTTTCCTGAATCATGAATGTACGTTCTAGACACAGTAAAATTTAAGGAGTTTTAACAAAATATTTTAATAGAGCTATGTCTAAAATAAAGAGAATTTCACAGAGGGAGGTTTCAGTGGCTGATATGGAGGGAGGAAATTTTCATATCAATAAATATGGTGGCATCTGCCAGGTAAAATGTTGTAATAATCCTCTGGGTGCTACTTCCCTCCCACTAATGTGTTGGACAGTTTAGATTAACACCATATGCCAGTTCATAGAAACCAATGTAAATACAGAGTTCATTTTGCAGCCCTGTTTTCCCTGCACTCCTGCTATCTCTGAATTAGGGGTTGGTGGTATGCAGAGATAATGGAAGAGGAGGAAAACAGCCCCAGGATCCTCCCATGGAGGGAGGAAGCACTGGGGGAGGAAGAGAGAAGGGACAGCAGAGAAATATTTATGGAGAAGCTCCAGCAGCTGCTTTCTGATAGATTGAGGTTTTCATTCTCCCCTGTATCCTCTTCCCAACTTCTGACCTTGCTTGCTTTGACCTCAGGTGGGAATTGTGCTCCCAAGGCTGAGCCAGACTGCTCACTCACACCTCACCCTGTCCACGGTGCTTCTCTAATGTGGGCTAGCAGCAGTCCATGGCAATGATTTATTATAAACTTGGTGCAATTGAAGTTCTCTTGTCCTTTGGGAAATATTTGTAGATAGAGATCGTTATGTAGCATCTGTAGCTTCCAAGTATCCATATGCAGGATAAATTAGTCGAAAAATTATTCCCTGACTCTGCATTTACACTGGAGTCTTCTTGGCAGAAAAGACTGTTTACTTATTTGTAGCAGTATAGTAAGACCTTTCCCCTATTGTTTGCAAGCTTTAGCCAGCAGATGAGAAATAAAAGCGACTTCAAATTAATACTTGTCCCAAGCTCATTTATGACTGAATTAAATTACAGCTTCCGAAATGAATGTCAGAATTAGCTTGCACTGTGCTTCACTGGCACTGCTGGATTAAAATTTATGGTGTCAGGCCCATTCATTTGGGTGTACAGAGCTCTCCTGACACGTCATCAGATAAGTTAGTGTCTGCAACACTACGAGTCACATGGATGCATAGTGAGATGCAGGTGGAAGTCCAGAAAATTAGCTCCAAACAATTTCTATGGATTAGCTTCTTCAGATAAAGGGCAGTGATGAATGCTCCATTATAGCAGAGGCAAAAATGTTTCTGTGAAAAACTGTTAAACCACATGAATCATCTGTTTTCTGCATGGACAGCTGTAGAAAATCTCCTTGCATTGTTTTTTAGGAAGAGCTCTGGGCTGGCCTGTTAATTTGAAAATGGTTCCATGGTGTTTTTTCCTCATAGCTTTTGAGTGTGAGAACCTAGGACTAAAAGCATTGTTTTTCAGCCTTTAGTGAAGAAGTATGTTCCTACCAGAGGAGAATTCTGGAGTAAATAAAACAAAAACAAGCAAAACATTTGCAGGTCATCACATTAGTTCTGTTTTTTAAAAGAAATTGGGTCAGAAACATTGTGGTCAGATTTATTGCAATCCATCTCTGGTAAAATAATGCAAAAATAATCACTCAATTAAAAGCACCAGAATTCAAACTAAATGTAATTTATAAAAAATGGTTCACTTAGCTGAATCCATAGTGTGACAGTGACAGCTATAATAGAAATCAGCCATGCTAAGATTTTTTTTTTCCTTTCAGAGAATTCACAAAGTGTTTTTAATTAGAGGGAATCTAGTGTTCAAAAACCACGGCATGTTTCTGTGCAACCAGTCTGCCACTACCTGGTCCAGTAATGCCAGCATGATTTCAAAATTAAGGTGGGCATGTGACCCAGGGCTTCAAACCCCAAGTCAGGGATAGTTTCTATTCCAACATTTCAGGTTTTCTTGGGGAAAAGACATCCTCAAATTAAAAATAATTGAATAGACTGTAAATGAGAAGTTCTAAATAATGCCCAAATACTACAACCACTGAAAGCTGACAGGCTCAGAGCTGAACTGCATGGCTTTTTTGCAAAAATTGTAATTTTTTCCCCTCAAAACTGAAGGAGGGCAGGGATTCAATATTTTCTCTTAATCTATTCCTAGATAAAAGGGATTTCCAAGGGTTTGGCTTCAGTTCTAAGCAGACAAAAAGAAGTGAGAAGTGTTTTCTAACCAAACTGTGCAGTGACATAGCGAGGTACATGGTAAAGTTAAGCAATTGAGTCAATTTCTTGGCTGCAAGATTCCCATCTGAGGGTAACTCACCTTATTTTGATGTTTCTGAAGCCAGCAGGACTGTTTCCTAAGACAATGAATGGGGTAAGGCCTCTGTTCATGACAGATTCACAGAGTGTAGAGGCTTGTCTGACAACAGAAATAGCAGCTGAAAAAAATGATTTACATTTAAGCAATCAGTATTTCAAGAAATGCTGAGAAGATTTGCATCATAACACATAAAGTAATTTACAATAGGTAAAAACAAGTAAGGCTTGATTGTAAATTTTAATCTGTTTTACTCTTCCTTACAGTTTAAACTCTTCTTGCTCCACAACCAAAAGTCATCCATGTCTATGTTTTTACAAAAGGACGCATTAGACTTTAGACAGGTGTTGGACTATGGGCTGATGGTTCCCAAGCAAAGAAAATTCCAAGGCCAAATAAGGGTTTATATCTTTGTTTAGAAAGTGCAGAAATAACGTTTCTAATTTCTCATAAATTGAGAATTTATATCCTACAGTCCTACATAATGTCTGTGAGTGCAGTATTAGGCTATGACAGAGTTTGTCCCATGGATAATGTCATTTAATTATAGAAGCATAGACACACACACACAAAGCAACAAAACTGTGTTCAACAATTTACTTCAATAATAGAAGAATTAGATAATATAACAGAGAGCTTTTACATAGGGGTAATCCCATGTACATCAACAGAATAATTTGCTATGACAAGGGTTTAGAGGGTCAGGTCTGTATAACAACCATCTGTGCTCCTCAAGTTTTATCCTCAGGTAACATTATTCTCCAGCAACAGAAAGAAAATGCCACGCTGACAGGTAACCCAGCCTATTTCCAAACAGCATGCCAGGCCCCTGAGAACTTGGGTGTGACATTTGACTGCAGTTGCTTTCACACTTTGATTTATTCTGTGCTCTCACCATTGCCCTGTTCCCCCTGTGCAAATTCCTGCAGACATTGGCATGGACACTGTCACCCTGCTTGTCCACTTGTCACAGCCGAGCTCTGAGCTGTTCAGCCAACACCCCGAGACTGACCCCAACCAAGGTGGGGCACTGTGTGGTGCCCTGTGCACGGCAAACATGGACTGAGACCCTCAGGGCTGTGGCAGCTACTGCAGCAGGCACCACAAACCACTAATTGTTACTGGGAAGATACTTCTGCATTAAGGCACCAAATGTTGAGCCTTCTGTAAATGTTTCAAAGTTATGCAAAATAACCTTCACTACAGTATAATATTGCTTCTATTATTATACTTCAGAAATTAATCAATTTTACATATTTTCCCTAACAAATGTTCAAAGGAAGACTAGAACCAGACTGCAAGAACTGGCATTACCCACTACCATAAGTTAACAGTGTCTTTTTTAGGCAATGTCAATGTAAGAATTTATAGCTTAATTCTGATAAAAGTATTTCAAAATCATGATATAGTTAAGGAGTTTTGTAAGACACCATGTATCAAACCTTTAGTTTTATTTTTCAATATTTTAACTTGCAAATCAGAGAGGCGCTTTCTGAAAACCAAAGAGAAAGCCTGTCCCATTTGCAATGACCAGCAGCAAGAGAAGATAAGAAAGCTTATCAGCAACATTTTCAAAACCTGATTAAGTGTCAGCATCAAAAACTCTGGATCATTAAACGACTTTGTAAAAGGCAGGTTTCCCCAAGAATGTGTGCAGAGGATTCGATTTCCAGAAAAGGATACCAAAGAGAGTGGAAAGAAATGAGATGTCAGTGGATGGAGAAGGGCTTTAGGCATATCAGTATTTTTTCTGAGAGGCTTCTCAGACATGAACTTTCCTATAGAGTAATACATCTGATGCAATGGGAGAGGATCTCACAATGATTGGCAGATCCTTCTCAGTCAGAGCAAGAACATCCTCACCAGCTGAGAGCTCAGAGCACCTGGGAACTGGCAGTCCTGGACTAAGAGCCAGGCTCTACACCTGCCAGGGCATTTCAGCCTGGCCTGAAAAGCAAAGGAGTCTCTGAACTAGACAAAGGAGTACTGCAAACCTATTTGGTAGTGGCTAAGGCACTCTCTGGCCTCTGGGAAATCATGATTCAAATCCCTTTTCCAGAGTGGAGTAGAGAATGTGTAGGGGACAGAAAATGAGAGTGAAGTAAAGGAGTGTGGAACCAACTCCAGCCACTCAGGAACTTCAGACTGGAGTCAAGGAATGCAGAAATGAGGGCTGATGATCAGCTTTGAAGTCTGATCCAAAGGGACCACACAATACAAAAAGGACAGTGTTACCTGTGTTGATGTACTGTGAATCCTCAGCAGCGTCATCCTGACACGAATGCTCATCTCTTGCAGGAGGATTCCTGCTGCTTCCCAGTAGTGCTGCTTCCTAAAGTGACTTAAAGGAAAAGATTCATCAAGGAGGGGAAGCAACCAAGGTGAGTCTAGAGGAAGACATCTTCATCACCTGGTAAAATCTGTTCAGTCAACTCCAGCCAATGTGCCTCCCAAGCTGTAAGATGGAAATGGGTTATGTGTAGTACTACTGTAAGACCAGCATGATACTACAAGTAGCTTCCAATTAGCATAAATATAAGGTTATCATAGAATAATGCTGCTGTAAATCTTCACAATTTAGCATTTTAACATTCTTCCTAATGCTTCCTATGAACAAAGTGATGATGAACAGGACCTGCTGTTGGGAGGAGATAACTCCCATGCTGAGCACACTGCAACTAAGCTTTCATTGTCACATCTCTATGGTACACAAGAAGGAAATAAACCACCAGGAAATATCAACACTGACTTTCAGAGGAAGAAATACAGCATGAAACCATGCAGTTTTGCTGGAATTGGGTAAGCTGGACCCAGAGCTTTGTGAGGCTCAGAACTTTTGCTTCTGCAAATTGTGCCAGGAGGCTGGTTTCCTTTGCTCAATTTCCCAGCAATGAATTCTAAATTTTTGTGTGTTGGAAAATCAGAGCTAGTGCTAAACCTAGCAAATTTGGCTATGTTCTCCTTTCCCTTGCATGTTATCAGCTCAGAGTTAATATGCTGTCTCTGACAATGTGGGGGAAGAGTAATACTATGTGTGTTCAGAATAATCACACAAAATGTTTGAAGAGCAAACAGAAGAAAAGACCTAGTGTTGACTTGATATGACCTATTGCCACAGTCCTTCCAAGGTCACTTACTGTCCCTAGAAAGAGAATGTAATTTTTTTTTCTGGGTCAAGGACTTGCATGGCTGGTGTGATCTTGAAAGCTACAGATCTGTGCCTGCCAGCCATCAGCTTTGTTTTGTAAATACATTCCTTCCCTCTACAGCAGGCCCCAATTTTTGTTTCAGGTAGGGTGGGATAGAATCACCTGGACACAGGGCTGTGCCAGGGTAACAGAAGGTGCAGTACTGTGTGCTCAGTTAAATTGGTTTTTGCATGGAAACTCATGTCATTATTTAAACCAGAGTTAGGCTGGTTCACACTGGCTGGACCAGGTGACATTTTCAGCAGTTCCAACTCACTCCACTGCACTGTTGTAACAGAGCTCTTTCAGATTAACTCCTCGCAGCTTCTGTGGGTAGAATATCTTGTCTCAGAAACTTCTAGTCTGGCTCCTCTGGCCAAAAATATGATTAGGGGCTGTCACAAGTGAGACAGAGTGGCTGGTGTAACACAGTGTTCTGACAGGAACAGCACTCCATGTTCAGGGAATAGCACAGCTAGCCTGAAGTGCAGACTTTGGTTTCCCAACAGAGACTTTTGATCCACCCTTTCTTCATGTCCCACACTCACAGCCCTATATGACCAAGAAGGTGCTTTTGGAAGAACATTCTGTGTCCCAGTGGTTGCCTGTGCACAAGTACTGCGGTTACCAGCCTTTTACAGCAGCTTCAATAATTAATGGCATTTCAAATCTTCATGCTACTTTTTGACAAATGATTATATCATGCATTTGGCTTGTGCAAAAAGTACTGTTCAGTCAGAGATCTAACCACAGAAAAGAACATTTTTAAAAGAGTGTTTATATTTTGTAAGGATTAAAGAAAGTATATGACATTTTCCTGGATCTATAAACACCACGAAATAGAATGAAGTATTGTGCCAATAACAATGTCTAAATCTCGTAGAAAAATGTACACGAAAGCTCAACTTTACCAAATAATTCATATTTCAATTTTTCTGGCTTTATGATATATCATTTGTGCAAGAGAAAATAATTGTTATTATTAACAGCTTTTTCTGAAAATTAAAATCCAAAAGATGTTCACAGGTAAGCAAATTTTTCTACATCTCTGCTGTCAGAATTGAATCCACTGATTATATTAAATGCATTTTCCTGGCCACTCTCCCAACGTGGAGAACAATTCACATCATGTTTCTTTGAATATTTAGCAGCTGGCAATTGCTGGTGGCAGAGCACCTGCCAAGAAGACACTGTGCTTACAAACAAAATTATACACCTACTTACATGTACACACAGAACAGGTCATCTTTATCCCTACATTAATACCAGCTTTCACAGTGCTGGAATGAAGCACCTTCACTAGGCAATTGCTTCAGCAATAAATTTGCCTCTATTATTGACTTTGCAGGATACATTTCTTGAAGAATGGGCAGTAGCTGCCAGTATCTTTGTCAACTGTGAGTATAGCAATAAAAAGAATTGATCTGATGAATACTGAAAATGCAGTTCAAACGTTAAGTTTTTACCTTGACCATTCAAGCAACATAGATGCATTCTGTCTGATCACCCTCAGGATACGGATCTCCTACTGGCATTTTTCTGGTGGGAGCAAGAAGTAATTACCAGTGCATTTGTTCTGCAGTGGCATTTTCTTTCCTTATTGCTCCTTTTTACCCCACACTGAGAATGGAGATTGCAAGATCACTGCAAAGCAATGCTGCGGCACAGTAGGCATTAAAAGGCCATAAATGTATACAGGGATTTATCATTTAATGCAGTGAATATGAAACTGAAGCAGCTACGAGTTGGAGGATGCCTGAGCATGGAAAAAGGGTTTTACATGGAGAAATCTAAAACTTATCCCTTGAGCTTAGCTACCTTTTGGAGACAGTACCAAGTCCCTGCTTTCATGGGGGCCACACCGGCAGAGAGATCTTCCTGACAATATTAGCACCACGGCTTTGTGGTGAAGGCAGCCTAGTCCAGAGTCACATCTTACCAAATTATTTCTTAGTGCTCAGGACATTCTCACTTTGGAGTACTCAGGGGCCTGGATCAAGGCTATATAGTGCTGGGAAATGTGGCCTGCTCCAGAAGTGGTGTGGAAATCGCTGCACCTGAGTACCTGCCTGTCCTGGTTACCGCTCCAGACACTGCAGGGGAAGGGGATTTGACTGTCAGGCTTTACTGTGCCCTTAGAAAATGCAGCTTGCACACATGCACAGAGCAGTGCCCTGCTGGCACAGGGGCGAGGGGCTCTGCCCTGCCTGAGCCCGACCAGCAGGGCTGGGTCCCACAGCACCCACAGCTCTGGGACTGACACCAGAGTCAGCAAAGCACTCCTGGGCACCCTCCCCACCACCCTGACAGGCGCCAGCCAGGGAAGCTGTGATCTGGACATGGGTTGGTACTTAAAACTGCAACAAATTGCTGTCAATGATAATTAAAAAAGGAGTTAGTTAAATGCACGGTACGAACGGGAAATAAGATCAGAGATGACACTTAGACCAGGAGGCCTTTTTCAGGCTGTGGAAAAAAATAGAACACAGCTATTTTTCCCACAGCCTGGAGAAGGCCTCATGTCCTAAATGTCATCTCTAATCTCGCTTTCTATTTCTAGTGTATATTACACTGCTCTGCCAGTGCTGCCATAGTTAAAGTGGTGTCAGTGTTTCCATTGTAAACCCCTATTTTCAGAGGTTTGTAACTCAACCATAAAAATTTTGCTCTGGGCTGAAACTTAGAAAACAAGTTCTAGAACTGAAACATATTTAATTTTTTTTCCTTCCTATTAAAAAAAAAAAAAAGGATTTCATATTTTAAACACAAAATTTTGCAAGCCATTATACTGTAAGAGAAACATAAAATGTGTGAAGTTTGAAATTATTCCAGAAGTACTTTTAACAGCTTTTTGAGGCCATTCTAAGCTTTTTTTTTTTTTTTTTTAATTCCCAATACAGATATACTACAGGGTTGTTTAAAAAAAAAAAAAAATTAAAAATGAATAGCCATACAATCAGGTCAAATAATTGGAGTTTTAAAACTTTGAGTAAATATTTATAGGACTGGGTCTACATTCTATAAAAGCTCCTTAGTACATATTTATATAATAAAAGGTAGCAACAATACATCACAAACAAATCAGTAATGTGCTTTCAGAAAACTTCATAAATGTAATTCTGCAGGCCAATAGTCTGCAAGGGATTTTTTCACATGAAAATGGCCTCTATTTAGCTAAGAAAATCTTATTCATGCAGAAATAATCAGTTGGGGTTCACTTGTCCTTCCCTTTTCCATGTGCTGCTACAGGGACAGAGCTGGATATCCAGTGTGGGTAAGGAAAGGTGTCACACACAGCTGCTGAGGTTTGCAGAGCACCACAGGAGGCTGGGCAAAAATTATTTGAAGTGAGACAAAGGGGTTCTGACAAGGATTTTGGTAATATCTTGGAATTCTGGTTACTGGAAAACAACAGCTAGGAAAACTTGCCAGATGACTGAGGAGCTGACAAATACAGGAAAGCCCCACGATTTGGAACATGAGAAATAATAGGAATAGATATTTGACAGGGAAGTACCACTAGAAGTATGGCTTCAATCACTGCATGCACTCTGCCCTTATTTTGTGTGCTGAAAGACATCACAATTTCAATAGACAAAGACTTTGATTTTGCAATTGGATTTTCACCAGTGAATCCTATTGGCAAGTTTTTGGGAAAGGAATATCTGACTCAGAATGTACATCTGAAGAGCAAGAGATTGCAGTAATTTTCCTCACTGAGATCTAAATAAAAACTGCGTATGGCAATCACATTGGGAGTTTTGCAAAATTAGTTCAAGGGACAATCCATAAGTGCTAATAAAAACAGATCATAAATCTCTGTTCATACCAAACTAGATAAAGACATGTCTGGTTTAAGGCACGCTTGTAACCATCTGTATATTCCATTGACCTCTGATACACAGATAATTACATTACCATTTAATAAGAAGGAAGACAACTATCAATACTCTTATTCATAGTCTGGCTTGAATTTTGTTGTAAATACTAGTATTAGCCTTGCTTAAGGTATTGTACCTAATTTATTTATTACAGATGACAATTTTCTAATAACGCTTCAGTTCAGTTCCTACCTTTTGTTTTATAACCCCAATTTAAACATTACAATGCATGATTTTATAATCCCTAGAATAAAGTCCATTAAAGTCACTAAATCACTTAAAACCTGGTCCAAATCCTGCTGAGGTGAATGGCTCTCTTGCAGTTAATTAATATGGAATGATGTTTTACTCCCCTTAAAACTCCAATAAAATCTCTGTTAATGTTTATGGGAATTGCAAGCATAAATTCCCTTTACTTAAATGGCTAAATCATCTTTCCTATCTTAGAATTTAAGATATACATGCTTCATATATATGTAGATCTTGTGAGAAGTTTTATTCAGCATAAAGATTTCAGTGTCCTGGCAGTGACTGGAGGACTCTGTTGTCCACCTCCTTATTCCCCAAGGTGTCCAATTAATTTTAGTGAAGCTACTAGAGTAAGGTAGAACATGGAGAACAATATCAGAACCTGATCCTCAATTGTCATCTTAAAAAAAAAGTGTCAGTCTTCTATCCTTCTATTAAAGGAATACTTATTTAATGTCAGTCACATTTCTGACTCTTACAGGAAATGTTGCATCTATTTCATAATTGACCTGACTTGTGAAGTTGTAAGTGGGCAGCTACTAAAAGACCACAGAGGCTATTTTGGAAAATGTGACTGAAAGCATATTTTCTTTGAGAAAAGGGGAATGGAAGACTCTAATCCGAATATAGTACAGATAAAAAAAAAAATCTGGGAGATTTTAATGTTTTAATATGCTAAAACACAGGAAACTATGCACACTGTGGCCTAAATTCCCATCACCTTTCTCATGCAAGAAACATCACTGGGTTTATAGAGACCAAATTTTTTGATCCTTTCATCTTTTTTTAATATCTTATTCACAGCTGCAGTGTCAGCACTCTGCAGGATTCACTTTAAGCACTGGAGCTTTCAGATGGAACTCCTCAGTCTCTCAACATTTAAGCATTTATTTGTCTAAATTTATGATTGTTTCTTTGTCAAGAGAGAGGCTCAGAAAGAAGATGGAGTCCCCCAAACACACAGTAAACACTCAGCAAATGAAAAGGCTCATGACACCACATTTTGTTAAGAAATTTACAGCAGGTGACCTGCCTGTTTTCATGGTGGCAGCAACTGTATTATTCACTCCATGTAATGAATTGGGAGGTTATGCTAATCTGAAGAGGGAAGCTATCAATTGTATATGTCCAGACCATCTCTCCCATTGATTTTGTAATTAATGATGAATGTACATTTTGGGAGGGAGAGACTGCTGAGGAGGGAACTTCACGTGCAGAATAAAAATGTTACAGTAGCCTAATCAATTAGGTATGGTTGACAAATGGGTGAGGGATGACACGACAGAGCACTGTGCTTTAGTAGTGGTCACAAAGATGTCACATGATATCTATATTAATCCTTCCACAGGCTAAATGTGATCCATTGCATCAGCAGGACCATGAAAAAACTGTTTGTTATCTCAAAAATCACATGTCTTTGATGCTAGCTTGAAATCTGCTTGCTTTGTTCACAGACCAAAACATTGCAATAATTCACTAAGTGCCAAGATCATTTGTAATTTTAAGCCTGGAAACAGGCTTAAAAGCCACTTAGAATATAATTTTAAGTAAAAAATAACACACTTGGACCTGGGTTTAACCAGTCTTAAGTGTCAGGAAAAGAAGGTGTGCCTTTGGAAGCAGGTAGCACATCCTCTCATGGATGCAGCCTGTGCAGAGGTTCATCCTTCCATCCCCAGGAAAGGCCTCACAGCCTCTCACTGCAGCAACAGCTGACACAGGATGAAGTGACAATACATGTAACCCACTGAAATATACAGCTTCAGATACACAGTGACCTGTGGGTGGACAATATTTGCAGCAAGTTGTACCATTCCTTCCCAACAAAATCTAGAAGCCTGCTACAAAAGTGCAGTGCTTGATTCCTCAAGTCTGACTCACAAACACCACCAGTCCCTACACGCAGCTCCCAGCTCATCCGTAATTATTGCTAAGAATGACAGAGGTGTAACAGGGCCATCCTAGGACCACATCCACAGTGAACCATACCAGACAGCAAACAGCACAGCATCAGGTCTTCAGAAAGGTTCTTACTTTTGGGTGAGCTGAAGGACTTACATTTCTCTGTGTGGGGATGTTTCTGCATGTATAACACGCACGAATTTCATTTGATTTGCCTCTCTAAATGTCTTAGGAAATACAAGAAAACAAGGCTGACTTTGGAGTGAATAAGAAACATGTAGGTGAGAGATCTGTCAGTTCTTAATTGAAAGATAGCAAGTGCTGAATTTTTACAAACAGCATTTCCTTCCCTGTAATGGTTCAGGAAATTCAGTTTTGTGACAAAAGCTCAAAAGCTAAGACATATTCTCTTCTAGGAAAGACGGGCTTACTGAACTTTTGCCTCACTGCAAATTAAATTCAAGCTCGGCACACTGTGAAGAGGAGAAATCACTTGTTTCAGCATAAATTAGGGTTAACTTGCCTGATATCTACAGTATCCTATAAGATCCATCCTCATGTAATTCACAGGGCCCTTCAGAGAACTGTCATTGCTAAGGTAAAACTGAAGGAGCTGCATAACAATCCTCTACCACAGCACTCTTCACCTCTGTATGTCACAAATCCACCAGGAAGAGACATCTCCCAAGGTTTGGTGCCGTGCGGGTTTGGGTGGATGGAGGGGGTGATGTTTGTTTGAGGGTCATGGTCCAACCAGCCATTCCATGCCTGTGCCACACAGCACCACACAGATCCTCGTCAGAGAGCTCCTGCAGGAACCCACACGCACCAGGAACACTCAGGTAGGAGATCAGATCTGTGGGAACTCCAGCACAGAAAGGTCTTTCTCCAGTGCTGCTTTGCTTCACACACTTTTCAGGGTGCACAGGGATGATGACTGCTGCTAAGATATTGCTTACTCTCACTTTGAACCAAGAAGCTCTGTACAATTTATAATGGCTGCAACAAGCTGCAGGCACAATACAAAAATCTGGACTTCAGTAACTGGAAACATCAGGAACATTAGTAATGAGAATTCTAAAGAGAAGTGGAGCTCCTTAGAGTTCCCCCTCACTTCAATGCAAAACAGGAGTAAAGCATTTCAGGATACTGCTGTACCCTGATTAACAATAAGCATTAAAAGGAGCTTTATCACTCCATCATTGTTTAAGTTCTTGTCACATAGCCTCAGTTCAGTACAACATGTCATTATTCTACTCATTATCTCCACCTTGGACACCAGAAATCTTCTCTAATTATAAGCAGGTAGATTCCTGAAATGGTATGTCTGTCTCTGAGGAGAACATACAAATGGTGTGTGGTTTTTTCTCAGTGAAAATGGCTGGAAAGGTTATTCATTTTGGTATTTAAGAGTAGGTTTTCCAATGTGTAAGAGTCAAAGAGAGTAAGTTGTATTCACTTGAGGACTTACATTGAGCTGTGTGTTTGTGGGCTGGAGCTGAACAGGAACTGAAATGTTCTGTGGTTTCCACTGTCCTAGTTCTGTATAAAAATGTCTGGTTTCACTGCATACAGGTAGCTTGGGGAATGTGGAGGGTTTTGGTTTTTTTTAGTTTGAACTCTGTCTTTCTCCAAGTACTTTGTTTGCATAGTAATACCCCTGCTTCTCAGCAGGTGTTGCAAAGTGAGTTAGAGTGGGTACTAGGGCAAGGAAAGAAAGAGAAGAAGCAAGACTAAACGTCATATTGAAGTTTAGAAGCCTGGAAGGCAGGAGATGGAACCATTATAGGATCAAACTCTAGAAAAATCTTTACTTGTTGTTCCAAAGTACAAAGCACAGCAAAGACATTTGAGATAGTTTCTCTTTATTTGCATGAATATTTGTCCTGTGAGGTGGTATAACAACAGCTACAAGATTTATTTTCCTAAAGGAGACTAATATCTAAATTCAGGTTTATAGGGGAAGAAATCATAAAACACACAAGACAAATACCATAATAAGGAAGAAGGAACTGTAATTACTGGTGCATTTTTTCACATGGATATTTGTGTATGGGTGGAAGAGTTCATAATTTGTTTTTACAGTTTTATCCCTTGAGCCATATCATAAACAAACTCCTATAAGATTACAGTTCTGTCTCTGAAGAAAGTTTGTAAACCTTTGTTNTATTCTACTCATTATCTCCACCTTGGACACCAGAAATCTTCTCTAATTATAAGCAGGTAGATTCCTGAAATGGTATGTCTGTCTCTGAGGAGAACATACAAATGGTGTGTGGTTTTTTCTCAGTGAAAATGGCTGGAAAGGTTATTCATTTTGGTATTTAAGAGTAGGTTTTCCAATGTGTAAGAGTCAAAGAGAGTAAGTTGTATTCACTTGAGGACTTACATTGAGCTGTGTGTTTGTGGGCTGGAGCTGAACAGGAACTGAAATGTTCTGTGGTTTCCACTGTCCTAGTTCTGTATAAAAATGTCTGGTTTCACTGCATACAGGTAGCTTGGGGAATGTGGAGGGTTTTGGTTTTTTTTAGTTTGAACTCTGTCTTTCTCCAAGTACTTTGTTTGCATAGTAATACCCCTGCTTCTCAGCAGGTGTTGCAAAGTGAGTTAGAGTGGGTACTAGGGCAAGGAAAGAAAGAGAAGAAGCAAGACTAAATGTCATATTGAAGTTTAGAAGCCTGGAAGGCAGGAGATGGAACCATTATAGGATCAAACTCTAGAAAAATCTTTACTTGTTGTTCCAAAGTACAAAGCACAGCAAAGACATTTGAGATAGTTTCTCTTTATTTGCATGAATATTTGTCCTGTGAGGTGGTATAACAACAGCTACAAGATTTATTTTCCTAAAGGAG
>VZUA01088501.1:0-10490 GCA_013401035.1 Horornis vulcanius
CCCTGGACCTGGGTACTGGCAGGGCTTGGCAAGGTACCACAGGAGCAGTGAACTTGTGGTTCAGTCTGAGATTAGAGCTCATAAAAACCAAACCAAAATGAAATCCCCCACAAACTCCTAAATGTAAAGCTTGGCAAGAACTACTAGCTATTAGAAAACTGGCAGTAAAAAGGAAAGGAAAATGAAGTCCAATTGGGTTACAAATGAGGCTGTTAATCTCACTGGCATGTGCTGCTTCCTGGTGGTTTAATGAGTTCAGGACTTTCAACCATGGACATTCCAGCTAAATGCACACCAGCAGTGCTGTGTTTTCTAGGCGTAGAGATGCCTGACCTTTGGACTGAAGCCAGACATGAGAAACCTTGGATCCAAATTATTCCGGAAAAGTTTAAGACACAAGTTTCTAAGGAAAAAATGCTTCTGGACTAGTCATTCCACCAAAAGGCACAGGAAGGATTATGTGATGTATCTGAAAATGCTGAGACCTTCCAGATGAATTAGCGTTTTGCCAATTTATCTGTGAGAGAAGACAATCTCTCTGGTACAACTGCATAAAGAACCTAGGATTTGCTTATGAAGTGGAGCTGCTGGTTTGGGATCAACTGCTGATGATCTGGTTTGTATTTCAGAGATACAGAGGGCTCTCCATACCTTTAGAAAGTCCTGGGTTCTCCTGGAAGTGGGGATGATCATCATCTTGCTCACTGGCCAACTGTTCAGGGATAGGGAACTGCTTGCTGTGCTCAGTGCTGAGCTCATCATTCTCTACTTCAAGTTCTTTGTCCTCAGAAGAAGATTTATCTTGTTCCTTGTACGTGTCCACATCCACAGCCTCTGCAGCAGGCTCTGGGAGTTCAGCTGGGGGCTCTTCCTGCCCTCCCAGGGAGCCTCCTCCTGCAGCTTCTTCACCCCCAGTAACAGCTTCCTTCCTTGGGACAGGCTGAGAAACATCTGCATCCATGTTCCTGCCCTCTGCACTTGCTGGAGCAGGCTGTGCACCCTGCCAGAGGTGACTGTCACCCTGAAGGACATCAGTCTTACATCTCTTCCTTGGGGGCTCATCATCACTGGCACACTGTGTGTCTTTTCCCAGCTGCTCCTCCTGTCTCAGGCATTCCTGTCCCTTCCCTGGCTCCGAGGGCAGGTGTTCCTGTGGCACATGTGGGGCACTGTCTGTCCCTGCCTGCTCAGCACCCTCTGCTTTGCTCTTCAGGCACACTGAGCGCAGCAGCCAGGGCTCGGCAAACACTATTGCCACCAGCCTGACAGTGTGGCCTCCTACTTCTAAAACCTGCTGCATTTCAATGAGATCCTGTAGAAAACAAACAAAAATCCCCACAACAAATTATCTCAGGAGCTTTCACTGAAAAATGTCACTTTAACCCAGTGTCATGGAATTGTCATGATTTAACTGGCAGCAAGGGAGGAGCAAGACTTTAGCAGAATATTCAATTTTGCCTCCAGCTGCACTGAAGCTGAGAAGATGTTTTACCCCTTAAGGCTTCCTGAAATTACAGCATGAGATGTTTTTCTTCAGCTTAAAGTAAGTTAAAAATATAACTGGGAACAAGTACTTTGCTTCCAAAGATTGATGTTAGCACCTCTAGGTTTCTGAAACAGTTCATGCCTATCTTTGATTAAGTGCTGCTTTAATTTTTGGCCTTCCTAACTTTGAGGCAAGATTGCTGTCAGGTGTGGTGTGTGATCTCCTGCCTAACATAAATAACTCTGTTCAATTTATAGCTGCTTCCGACAGCCTGGAAGCTCGTCCTGTTCAAGGGGAATACTAAGCATGCAAACATTAATGTATGGAAAGCAGCTGGCTGTAAACCCACCTCAATGTACTGCTCCAAGCTCCTGCTGCGTTCAGCTTCCACCTGTTCATAGCTGCAGAAACGTTTGCTCAGCTCAGCTTTGCAAATCCCAAAGTGGGAAGTGGCCTCTATGGCGTTCCTGATCTCCAGAACAGCCGCCACATCCCCGGGCTGGTACCCGTAACGCTCTGTACACTCGTGCAGAAACTTCTCCACCTCATAGTTTTCTTCCTGGACTTTTATCAGCCTGGTGAAAGTTTCAGGGAGGCAGGAGATGCCCACAGCCATGTGATCCAGCAGGGAAGGAACTGCAAAGCAAATAAACCATGGGAGTTTAAGCTGTGAAGCAGCAGTTACTGTGCAACACACTGCAGGAACACAACAGATCAGAGGTGTTCTAGACCAATTAAAAACAAAGCTCAGCTTTCCCTCTTCCTTGCTGCAGTTCCCTTTTTCCTTTCTGCCTTGCCTATCTGTCTGAAAAGACCTGGAAAGAGGAGAAATCTGGTTTACAAGGGCTCACCCTCCCAGCAAAGCAAATTATGGCTGGAAGGCAGCGAGCACCTTGTGGTGTTCTCTAACACTGGGTTAGCTCAGCTCTGAGTTAATGAGAGAATCCTCTCCTTTTTTCTTGAAGAAGGTTAAGTGAAAATTCTAGGGCTAAGAAATGCTATAGAAGACTCTTTCAATCAAAAAATCCACAGCAGAAAGCTGTTGGCCAGATATGGTTTGAACTACCACCTAACAATGCTTTAGACAATTAGTTCAACAAAGCATCTCTGTGTTCAGTGACAGGTCCAGCACTGTCCCAGAGTGACCCCCCTGTACAGAGTGTCCACAACTGAAGCCATGTAACCCCTCTCCCAGTCCTGGCTGATGAGGGGGCAGCTCTGGCACTGTTCTTCCTGCTCCCTTCCCTTTTACCTGCAGGCTGCTCCACGTTTGCCTCTGGAACTTTTGAGGCAGCTGCCAAGGAAAACTGGCTCAGCTGTAATGAGCAGCTGGAGGGCATGAGAGGCAGCAGAGAGAGGAGAAAGAATTTCTGTTTCACCTCTGTCACAACAGCAATGGAAATGGGCAGGGGCAGCACTAGACCATTTCAGCTGGAGAACTCAAGGCTCTGGATATATTTGCAATACAGCTGAAAACAAGATGCTCTTTAAGAAGGGGCAGTGCTGATGAACTGCAGACAGTCAAGCTCTAAATATAATAAAAATGTTTAAATTACTGAGGTAAGAGGCCAGACACTGGACACCAAAATTTCAGGCACTTGGATGAGACAAGTTAAATGAGAATTTCCATTCAAGGAGCTCTGAAATATTTTCTTTTCTCTTTACAGAAGAAGAGTGGCCTGGCTGTGACATCATATGGTATTTAAGTTGTTGAAGGGACTGAAAAACCTCCTGGAGAGGGGTAAGAGAGCAGAGGGCAGATTGCAGTAATAGTTTAACACAGCATGAGACAGAGGCAAGGCCTTGTTACCAACAAAAGCCTAAGTCAGCCATCTGTTTTAAATCAGGAGAGAAAGCCTTACAAACTTGCTGTGTAATGAAAATACAATGTTCCTGTTAGGGGGGTTTGTTTAAATCAATTCCTCAGCAGGTGAGCTCACCATCTCTCCTGCTCCAAGCCACTTCTGTGCACTTTAGGCCAAACAGAACTAACCTGGAGAGCTGAGCCTTCCTGGGATGGGGGTGCATCTGAGCCTGACCTTCACCTGGCAGGAGTTGACCACGATGTTGTCACTGGGGCTCAGGTTGCGTGTGCTGACAATGCCAGGGGAGTAGTAGCCTCTCATCAGTAAATAATTGGTGTGAGAGGCTTGGCGAGGTTTCACTTCGATTCTGCGCTTGCCTCCAGAGCTGTCATCCAAGTCATCATCCTCATCATCGTCATCCTCAAGTCCTTCTTTTCCCAAGCTACAGCAAACACAGGAGGTTAGGTTTGTTTGTTGGGTTTTTTCCCAGAAGAAGACAGTGATTCATGACACTGAGCAGAGCAGGGACACGGCGCTCCTGCGCTCTGGGCTTTAGTCCTGGACGGCTGGGGCAGTGACCACACCAGGCTGATTTAGAGCACTGACAACCAGAACTGCAGAAAAGGAAACACACTAAAGGTCCCTGGGAAAGGAAAATCTCTCTTTTTTTTTGAAAATGTGTTGAAATGAATCTAAAATATTTCAGCTTCCAGTGCTGAAGGTCTTTGGTTCAGCAGATGCTTCATCTTCAGGGAACATCTGTTAGACACTGAGAGCACGAGGGATGCTGCAGGATGGGGCAGACTGTTTTTTTTTTTTTCAGGGTGAAAAGGAGGAGAGCTACAGATTTCAGTTCCTTTAAAAAATAATAATTAGAAAATCATCAAAAACCAAACTGCAAACATCCTCCAAGTAAAGAAAAGATTAGCAGTAGCAGCCAGGATGGTCTTCCAGACAAAAACTTAGTCAAACCAATACTGTTTATTCCAGGACATGACAAGAACCACCATGGTTAAAGCTGAAGGCTCTGAACAACCTGATCTAACTCTGAAGTTGCCTCTGTTTTAAGCAGATTATGCCAGGGACAGTGAAAGGTTCCTTCCAACCTTTTCTAAGATGAGTTAGACCTTAAGTACCTTCTTTTAAAACATATTTAAAATCAAAAGGGAACACATAATTCAGAAAAAATCTTGAGGGCACTACTCAAGATACCCCTTCTCAGCAATGGGGCTCAGTGGATTTTGTTAATGACCTGGCTGATGAAGCATCTCGTTCAGCTTGCACAGATCACTGAGGACACTGCAAGTATAAGAGAAGCTGGGATTTACATTCACAACATCTCCAGCACCCTGGAGAATCAC
Organism: Horornis vulcanius; assembly: GCA_013401035.1. Taxonomy (NCBI): domain Eukaryota; kingdom Metazoa; phylum Chordata; class Aves; order Passeriformes; family Scotocercidae; genus Horornis; species Horornis vulcanius. The sequence goes on from VZUA01088501.1 coordinate 4,653, forward strand.
CCTGGAAAAGAGCAGGGAGCAATTTCCTATGACAAAAGCATGTTACTTATATGACAGTACTCTGCATCTGTCCCTCACACTGAGAGGGAACAATTAACCAGATTAAGGAAAAAAGCTTTTCCTTTAGGTGAGTCACAAGAATCATAAGCTGTGCATGGATCACTGCACTGGGGGGGTTTGGCTGCTTTTTTTTGGCAAGGTCTTCAAAATCTTGGGATGCATTAATAGGTGTTTCACCTATATAACAGGATGGAATTGGCAAAGAGCTGCCAGCAAGAGCATGGCATTTGTTTTTTGACATCACAATTCAGTGCAGTAGAAAATAATGAGAAAGACAGAGAGCTGGGTAACATGAGTGAAGGAACTGAAGCTGCTCATTTTAAAGAACAGCATGTTATGGGAGAGGGACCACAATAACAACCCTCAAGTAGGCATTAAGCTGCTCTACAGAGAAAGAGAACAAAGTATTTTCCATGTGTATTCACAATAGGAAGCAGCAGGTGAAATTACTAAGAGATCTTAGCAGCACTTTTAAGAAAACACATAATGACTGTAAGGAAAAGGGCTCACAGGCTCCCACTGCCTGGGGACAGTTTCAGTTTATGCCATTACTGCAGGCTTACAGGAAAATTAAATCCAAGAGAAGGCAGCACACAGAAGCACTGCTGTGGTGAGAGGTTTCACTAATAAAGCTGAAACCTTGTTACCAGTCCTCTCAGTCTGTGACATGGCAAGGCACAATGCTGATGGAAATGCTCCTGTAGCACCCAGTGCTCTCCTTTCCCTGTCAGCTCTGAAGTGCCAAGCAATTGAAATGTCTCATGTGAAGGCAAATGCAGTCCAGGGCTATAATGACAGGCACTAACTTAAGTGCCATTAAGTCTCCTCAGAAATAAAAACTTAAACAACAGCACAGTAAAAATGCCACAGTGCAGTGCAGGAAATGCCAACTCCTGTCCCATTTCATCCGAGTTATCCCCAAACTGTATTCTCTAACAAAAATAACAGCATTTACCTTTTTATCACTTCATTTTCCACCATAGAGCTGTCCACCACAATGATCTGCTCTGGGATTCTCACATTCACAGCCACCAGTCCCAAGGAGAACAGGGAAAGCATGGCCACACACTGGCCACCAGGGCCATCCATGGGAAATGCCACCATGCCTTCTGATGATGCATTTTCTTCATCCTTAAATGAGAAGTTGTGTGGCTGGTCTGATTTTTCAACATCCTTGAGCTTCTCCAGGAACTGGAAGGACTCTGTACAAATGGTACTGGGGAAGCGCCATGTAAAAACTCTGCACAAAAACACAAAGCAGCACAAATCCTTCACAATCTGCTCTGACTGAGAATGAGTTTTACAATGATGGTAGCACAAAGGAGCCAAAGAGTTGAAGTTTCATGCTAGAGCTGGTGACCAAGCACCTTCCACACCTGCTTTCACAGTCCTTTTACTATTTCCAGAACATTAGGTGTTTATGCACTGTGTAAACGTCAGGTAGCACACAGCAAATAAAAAGCAAAGGTATCATCTTTTTCTTCACAGGAGTGCTAAAGAAATCTTCCCACCACACCTGCAGCTGTGGTGCTGCATCTCCTCCCCTCCCCACGTGTCTCTGAGGCCCTGCCCAGCACCCCTGGCTCTATTCCCTCAGTGCCCTGACTGCTCCCCACATAAGGGCTGACGGATGTGACGTCACCTTCAGCTGAAGGTTGCTTGCCCTGCTCGCTTGTCGTGTGTTGTCACCTCCAGGCCAGGCTTGGGTAGGTGTTTTCCTTTGCCCCAAGGCCAGCAGTGCCCCTGTGCCACCCACCTGTAGTAGCTCTGGGACAGCTGGTAGGACATGGGCGCGAAGGGCAGCGCGCGGCTCTTCTTGGGCCCCAGCGTGTGGTTCACCCTGCGCCGGTTCACCAGGCTCCTCCTCTGGCACTCCAGGAAAGCCTTCACCAGGATGTCATCCCGGTACTCCTGGTACAGCCGGAACGTCTGCAAGGCACCTCAGTCACGGCCCTGCCTCATCCAGCTCACAGCCACTCAATGGGTGGCGAGCCACAAGCCACAGTGAAAATCATCCATAGGAATTCACTTTACTCCTCTCATCCTTTTATGGCCTTCCAGACTTGCCATGGTAAATGCCAATTAAATTAACTAAACACTATGGAACACTTGATATGCAAAATGGGATCAGGCTCCCACTGGAATTATAGATGTGAAAAATGTTCCTCTGCCACACATTTTGGTAAATTCTTCCCCTCATTTCAGCAGGAACATTTGGTTCTGTGAGCTTGGCTATCCAGGTTCCACTCTTGCTTATGAGTTGTCAAACTCCCTTTGAACTTTGACCTTACTTAAGCACTTGACTGATTGATGATCTCATTTTGTAGTCCCCAATGCTGAAGGAGAGGTGACTCAACACCACTGTCAGCTGGGTGTTAGGATGGTTTTTGGGACATCTCCTCCAGAACATTCCAGCTGCTCAGGTGGGCACTAAAGCATGGTACAGCTTGACCCGCTGGAAGCGATGTGGAACTTATTTCAGGTGGTTTTAGGGGATTGCTTCAACCTCACATCTTGCAATCTCATCCTCAGAGGGAAAACAACAAACTGAAAATCATCCTACAATATATAATTTTCTAAAAGCAGAATACTCCTCACAGAATGGATGCAAATCCAACTTTCTGGGTTTCTTTTCTCCCATTTGTAAAAGGAATGTGCGAAGGGAGGGAGGAGAAACTTTAGGGTTGTATGAACACATGTGGATGAGGCATTTGGGGACATGGTTTAGTGGTGGCCTTGGCAGTGCTGGGCTGATGGTTGGACTTGATGATCTGAAAGGTTTTTTCCAACCCAAACAATTCCATGATTCTATGAGTAGTAAAGTTTGGTCCAGACACTGTACCTGGAATGACTGGCAAGATTCCATCTGGTTATCTGAGAGTGCCAGTGTGCTCTGAATCAGATTCTGCAGCACTAGAAAATGAATGTCATAAATACTGAAAGAAAAAAGAAGGAAAAACCCCATTTATTCCTGGTGCTTTTTGAACATGAGGTACCCATTAGACCAGCACAAAAATCTACAAACTCCATCACCTGCTTCTGAAATTGAAGCATAGAGGCATGAGATCCTACAGCTGAGGATCATTCATGTAAAAGAATCTGTCACATTTTCCCTCACTTTCCACCCCCAATTTTTGGATCACTCCAGATAATCTGACACCAAGTTCTCCCTGATAACATCTCCTCCTCTTAAGATACAACACCCACACAGAAAATGTACACTGTCATCCCAGTGATAAAATCATTTTGAGGTCATCTCTGTCATCATTTTATCTACCAAATCTATGTCAGAGGTCCCTACAGTCTTGTCAAAGTATTTTTCTGTTAATAAATTTATACTCTGCAGCAAACAGATGAGAACACTGAATTAGGAGACTCTATATNGTAAAGTTTGGTCCAGACACTGTACCTGGAATGACTGGCAAGATTCCATCTGGTTATCTGAGAGTGCCAGTGTGCTCTGAATCAGATTCTGCAGCACTAGAAAATGAATGTCATAAATACTGAAAGAAAAAAGAAGGAAAAACCCCATTTATTCCTGGTGCTTTTTGAACATGAGGTACCCATTAGACCAGCACAAAAATCTACAAACTCCATCACCTGCTTCTGAAATTGAAGCATAGAGGCATGAGATCCTACAGCTGAGGATCATTCATGTAAAAGAATCTGTCACATTTTCCCTCACTTTCCACCCCCAATTTTTGGATCACTCCAGATAATCTGACACCAAGTTCTCCCTGATAACATCTCCTCCTCTTAAGATACAACACCCACACAGAAAATGTACACTGTCATCCCAGTGATAAAATCATTTTGAGGTCATCTCTGTCATCATTTTATCTACCAAATCTATGTCAGAGGTCCCTACAGTCTTGTCAAAGTATTTTTCTGTTAATAAATTTATACTCTGCAGCAAACAGATGAGAACACTGAATTAGGAGACTCTATATATGATTTCCACAGATGGGAGGGGCTGATGTGGCCTGGTCCTAATGAGGAAAATGCTGCTACTGCTACTCACCTGCTCAGATTATCTTCTTTTGTGCCTTGATTTGTGTCTTCTCCAATTGCCAGCACTCGAAATCTAGTTAAGGGAAGGGAAAGGAGAACACTGGAACCAGATTTGCTGTGATTTTGCATCAGCCATGAAGCCCAGAGGCTGATGAGCACAACTGCTAATGAGGCAAGTGCTGGGCCAGCCCAGGGGACAGTCTGCTCCTGCAGCCCTCAGCACAAGGGTCAGACAGGAAAAGAACTGTCCAGATCCATCTCCACTCAAATATCTGTTGACAAGGAGATAAAACAATGGACAGGAGATAGTTCCAGCACAGGAAGGATTTGTCATTTTATTGAGGTTTTGGACTTCCAGTAACCGCCAGCAGCACTTCTGCTGTAATGCACAGCTCTTCCCAAAGTAAGAAAAATTACAAAGGTGCTAAATTTGTTATCATAAAGTGGTCTGAGACACAATTTTTCCACACTGTTCTTCAAGTGTTAATCATCACGAAAAAGCTTAACAACCTGGAGCTGGAGAATGCTGTACAAAGCTGAGTGCTCTTCCTTATCAATACTTTTAGCAGCACTGAGATGATTCAGCTGAGCAACCAGCTACAAATTGTGGTAGAAAATGGGGCCAGTTAATCTGGAAAATGCTAGATTTCTATTGCAATGAAAAGTTACACCTGAGTAGCAACATCTCTAACACCAAGGTTGAGGACTTGACAATTTAGGAAAATCTGCTGTAGTGAATTTCTGGTTTAAAAATCTTATTTAGCAATAAGAATGGTTTGAAATCAACAAAATTGTGCAAATAACTGAAAATATGTATTTAGGGCGTGTGGATATGAAAGAAACATGGCTGGTTGTATTTAGTAAAACTTCTTTTCTTACTAAGGGTACAAGTACAGAGGCTGTAAATCATGCCCAGAGAAGAGACCTGCCCTGAATTGCTGTTCCCTCTCACTGCATCACCCCACATGCAGAGCCAAGAGCACCATGATTAAAATACCTGGAAAAGAGTTCCTCCAGAGTGTCAGGAATCTCCAGTTTGGGATTCCCCAGGGTTGAACTGAATTTCTCTTTCAGTCTTTCCACAAACTCTTTAAACTCCTTTGCACAAACCTTTGAAAAGAGGAGAGAGAAATGTCATCAACCTCAATTTCTTAGAGTGGGAATAACCCCTGTACTTTCAAAATGTGCATGAAAATTCTTGTAGCAACAGCTGAATTCTGAAGTCAGAAGCAGTCCAACAGCCAAGGCAAGGCAGGGAAAAGCTTGTGCAGTTTGTGTTTGCTGATTCAGTGAACAGTTGCAGGTTCCATCTGTAATCAGCTCTCAGCTACAAGCCAAGCACCATGAACATATGTTCTAAGACAATTTCCTGAATTAACAGCAAGATCTCTTGCTAGAGCTATATTTAAGCTTCTGCTCAAGCCCTGCAGGCTTTTCCATGTTCTCCATGAAGTCTGTTTGCACAGTCATGGCTTGGAGAACACCTGTTACATCAGAGGAATGTTCTCTGGAAACAAGTTTTTACTTCCTTCCAAAGACAGACATTGGGGATGGGGACACACATTTATTTCAGTGATGTCTCATCAATGAACAACTGCTCTTCCTTTAAGCAACAGGAATCCAACAACAGAACTGATGGGCTTTTCTGACAACGGTATGAATTGTCATTCCTGGATAAAAATCATCTTGCTGTGACTCCGTCCCAGTTCTGAAAAAATTCTGAAAATCAAAATGGAATTGTTTGCACTGAAAGTATAGACAACTTTT
>VZUA01088510.1:1317-15395 GCA_013401035.1 Horornis vulcanius
TGCCCCGGCCCGATCTAACGGGACGCGCTCGGTGTCCCCATCGCCAGTCCCGGGGGATGGATGCCAACGGCGCTCGATGCCTCGGGTAAAGGGGGCCGGGATCCCCGTCCCAGGCCCCACAGCAAACCACTCCTGGCCCCGCGTCCCCCGGTTCAACGGCAGAAAGTTGCGGCTTCCCCGGGAGGCAGCTTGGGAATACCCGCACCGCGTATGGCGAACGGATCGAGCGCGCAAGAAAAGCAGAAAGTGAGGGGGGGTCTCGCGGTTCCTGTCTTCTCTTTCCGAGTTCCATTGGCAAGCGACTCGCAGGATTTCACCGGGGCAGTTGTACGAGGTTAAAAATAAAATGCTGCGAAGGCTTGGTAGTTGACAGGAAGCTTTATGAGTTCAGATTCTTGCAGATCTTGCAGAGAAATCAGGCATTTCCCTTATAAAACGTGCATTGAAATCACTGTGGGCAGCAGAAATGAGGAAGCCTCAGTTTAACTTTTTTTTTTTCTGCTAGCTTTGAATATTTTGTTGTCTCTTGTGCACATCAAAACCATGTTCTCTCAGCCTTTGCCGCTGTATATTAGTAACATTTAGAAGTGCAGAATTTGAGGACTAGTTTGCTTGTGCAAGGGCTATCAAGATTGGGACTTTAGTTTAGAATAATGACAAGATCCCAGGGATTTTAGGCTAAGACTGTTCCTTTTCAACAGAATATATCAATAACTTCCAGTTTGCTGGAATACTTAAATGTTTACTTTTAAGTCTCTTGAGTGCTTTTTGATGCTGACTTTTAAAGCTATGCGGTGGGGTGGAATTGTTAAGTAAAAACAAAGGGCAATCTCAAAAATGTGGTTGGTTCCCATAAAGGTGCTCAGTGCCATGACCCCTCAGTTCTCTTCCAAGTGTAGTGAGTTGAAGTTTTTTTGCAAATAGAGTATTTCTTTCTTACATCTGAGAGTACAGCAGAAACAATGGAAATAGTAGTAGCTAATGTTTTAATTACTGAGTTGTTACATGTTTATTATGTTTTTTCATTTAAGCATTCGGTAAAGAAAAAGACAAAGAGAAGAAGTTAGATGATGACAGCACCGGTACCACAGTCCCTCAGTCAGCTTTCTTGGGTCCAACATTATGGGACAAGACGCTGCCATATGATGGAGACACTTTCCAGTTGGAATACATGGACCTGGAAGAATTCCTCTCAGAAAATGGCATTCCACCTAGCCCAAACCAGCATGAGCCTAGCCCACACCAGTCAGGTCTCCAGCAAGCTACCTCAGCATCACCTTCTGTCATGGACCTCAGCAGCAGGGCTTCTACTTCAGTCCATCCAGGCATGGTGTCGCAGAACTGCATGCAGAGCCCAGTCAGACCAGGTAAATCAACCTTTAGAACTTCCCTGTGGAATTTGGCATGAACCCCTTCTCCCCACAGTAAATCACTGCTTCTCCCTGTGCATCTGACAGGCAGCTTTGAGCCCAGAGGATTCCTGTCACTCACACTCCAGCAAATAAAAACAATAGCTCCAGTTATCGGTAAGCTGCTCCACCAGGATTTTTGTTAAATTATTGAAGGAAAGTTCTGGGAATTCCAAGGAAGCTTGGCTATCTTAGTTGGTATCTTAACTGTTAGCAAGTAAAAAGACCACAGACAGAATGGCATAGATTTTACAGTTTTAAAAGAGCAGGGAAAAGGACTGTGAAAGAGAATATTCCTTCAGCCAATACTTGTTGTGAGAACACAGGAGTGGGCAGTTATTCTGGAGTTAAAGGTTAATGCTTCTTACTTGAAATTTTGGCCATAATCTTACTCTCTACTGAGCAAAGTAAAATTTGCCACAGGAACTGAGTTTTGGAACAACATTATAGTCTTGCTTAAATTGGCATAAACTGAGTGTAACTGACCTGAGTTCATAACTTGCATCTGTAGTCACCTTAAGCTTAAGAAAACACCATGGAGTCCAAGGCCTGGTTGTAATGCACAATTCCACCCCATCTGATGTCAGTGGAAGTCTTTTATTATTTTATTAGCACTTGAGATCATCCCTTTAGAGACACCAGTCCGAATCTGGAGTAACTGCCCTGGCTTGACACGAGCATGGCTGAGATCATGGACAGTGGGAGAGTGTCAACATTGAAGTCTGGGAAACATGAAGCTTTGCCTTTTTCCTTAAAAAAAAATAAAAGTACGGAGAGTGACTTATTTATTGTGCTCTTCTGCTCACACGAGGTGTGCTAGAGCAAAATGTGCTCTTGGCAGCAGGAAACCGCTCCTCTCCCTTCTGCTTGATCATTTGCCATGCTCAGTGTGTGAAGTCATTGTCAGAATCATCTGATAAGGAGGCAAAATAAATAAATAGAGGCAAAAGTTGTGGAGCAGGCTGAAATAGAGGTGTCTTACTAGTCTGCAATGTTTGTGTCTCGTTAAATAAAATATCCCCCAAAGCTCCACCAACCTGTCAGACTCCTTGGCCCCCCCATCAGAAGTGTGTGTTCAGTCATGGATTTCATTTACTTACTTTTATTTTGCATAGATTTGACTTTGCTTTGTGTTTCAGTTTCAAGGCTTTTCATGGTTAACTAATAACTTATAAGGGTGTCCAAAGTTAAAATGTATTTGGAGTAGGCAAGAGCAGAACATGAAACCCGTTGCTTTTTCTGAACCAGCTTTAAAAACAGTGCATATGTGCTACACCATTTTCTGTCACTTGTGCACACAAAATTAAAAGCAGATAATCTGTCCTGATTCTCTTTTTCAGAGGAGCCTGGTACTGAGCCAGGCTTTTAATGATCACCTGTCAGAATTTATTTGTAATCAGCTATCTGTGTGACTTTTCAACTCATTGATTTTTTTTTTCAGTTTTTCCTGAGTCCTTTGCAGCTCAGGGTTACAAACTTATCTCACTGTGCACTTTTTTACTGTTGTAAAGGACATTAATGTCTCTTGGGGTAGGATAAAACATCTAAATTTGCAGGTATTTTTCCCAACACCATTTGCCTTAATAAGAATAGTTTTTTTTTGTTAAGTGTGTTTTGTTTGGTTGGTTTTATAAAGGGAGCTTATTTCACTTTTTAAATAGTATTTTCTTGTCCCCCATTACGGACAGGAAGTTTGACTTAATTAACAGTAGTCTGGTTTATCATCAGGTTGTTGTAATTTTTACATGCTGTCATGTGAAAATCTTTCTTTGACAATCAGTGCTGAAGAGAAGACCATCTCATAGTTTAGCATTTGAGTAAGTTTGAGAATATGACAGCATATATTTTTTTAAAAATTTCGTAAAAGTAAAAATGAGCATTTAAGAGTTATCATAAATGGGCCAAGGCAAATGCGTTGCTTTGAAATAAGGAGGTAAATGTTAAAATCATTGTAATGGAGCCTGTTGGTTAATATATCCTAAGACATTTAAAATAGATTTTTTTTATTGTCACATAAAGAAAGGTTTTTAGTTGATGTGAGCTATCATTCCAGTATGCATAGTGTTGTGATGTGTGTTGCCTTAATAAAGCAAAGAACAAGTAGTAGGAAGTATACAATTTCAATACAGATCTTATGTGATCTTATTACCTTCAGGAAAACTGAAAGTTTTAGGTGATAGTAATTCTAAAAACATTTCACTGGTGTGTTTTCTGAATTTTGCCTTGCAATGGGAGCCTGTTTAAGCTTGTGGGGCTAGAGGAAGGGTCCAGTCCTGTGATGCTTCCGTCCCTCTTTAAGTGGCTCTGCAGGTTTATCACCAGGGGTCATGTGCAGGTGGTCACAACTCCCATCCTGGCTGTGCCCTGTCTGGGGCGGGGAACATTCCTCCTGCACTTGGAGCCCCAGCTGTGACTCCATGACTCAGGGATGGTCTATGAAGAGCAGCATGAGGAGATTTAATTTTGTGCATGTGTTCCAGCACGAGCCTTACCTGTCTGTAGGAGTGAGTGATGCTGCCTGAATATGTTTTGTGCCATGTCTGAAAGAGATCCAGAGATCTGTGCTGGCATTCCCTGAGTGTCTTCAGGCTCAGCAAAGCTGTGCTGACCCTAACTGTGGATGTGACATTACAAAATCCTCGCTACTTTTCTTTGTCCTGCTAAAAAATGTAATGGCAACAAAAAGGATCTGTAGGAATATAATGTAATTCTGTATTTCCTGCTCAGATTGTCTGGTCAATGGATAGATGTTGAGGTTCACCAGTTTATCATCTGCAAAGAACAAAGCAAGCACCTACTTCCCATACATTTCTGTTCAGGGAATGTAGTTACAGAAATTTCTGGTTTTTTTTTTTTGATGAGGGACACAGGGTAATGACTTGCAAGAGTGAAACCATGTATTTATCTTTCACAGTGCTGATTCGCTTAATAAAAACAGCATTTTGATTTATTTTAGCATTGCAGTCCAACATCATGTGTAGATGCATTTGAAAGTTCTGTTTTGTCTTGTTACTGGATATTGGTAGGTTGAAACCTGTGGTCCCCTCAGAAAAAGGTTTTCAGATTTTTATGAAGCTTTTAAAGTAACCCATTTCTGCAAACACACTTTTCTGGTTCTTTATCTATTGTGTACCTCATGTAGTCTTTCGGTGGAACATAAATCTCCATTTAAATGCAGCGTTCTTAAGGAAATTTCGAGTAATTTTTAGCTGTTTGTATGTAAAGGGAGGGTGCATATTTTGCAGGTAACTAGCTGGTTGTTGCTTTTTACCTGGCTCTTTTCCCCATGTAGCCCCGATGGAGGTGGTTGGGACAGGTACTGTAAAGGGTTTGAAAAGTGTGAATTAGAGAAACACCAGCTGGATCTGGCAGAGAATCCTAACTAGAAGGTTTTTGGGATTTTGTGGTTTAGGTCTGAATTTTCTGTTTGCCACCAAAGCCTTGGATGTGGAGCTGTGTCCCAGGAATGCTGCTGGCACAGTGATAACCAGGTGTTGTTTTCGCCTTGCTCCAAAGAAGGACAGGGCTGTTGCGGGCTCTGAGAGAGCTCCCTCCTTCTTTCTGTTCTCTGATGGTGGTTTTCTGTCTGTGTTGCCTGCATGGATGGGTGCCTTAGACTACTTGCAAAGATTATTTAAGGAGAGGAAAAAAAAAAAGCTCTGTAATCTACTGCAGAAATATACCTATGTGCAATATCTGCAAGTCTTCACTTAAAGTAAAATTAGAGGCACATTAATCACAAAGCTGAGAATAGTTTCCATGTGAAGTGCACTTACACCTCCCACCCCCCCAAAGATTTTTATGAAATCCTGTGGTTTATTTGATCAATCCAGATATTCTGTCTAGAGCACAGTATCCATTACCTCTGGCTTCTTGCACAAGCACTGGGCTGCAATTTCTGACAGCAGGCACCACTGGGTGGGTTTCAGTGTTTTTTGGAGCTTGTGTTTGTGCTAGGCACAGCAGCCAGCTGGGAGAGGCTTGTTCTTGCTCCATGCAGCTCATCCCAAGGTGAGGTGGTGCTAGAGCAGCCCCCGAAGGGTGTGTGTGCAGCACTCCCTGTATTGCAGCCTTCCTTCCCCTGCATTTCTTAACGTCACCTCCACCTCCTCCTCCTCCAGCACAGCTTGGCAGAGCGAAGGGCAGCATTCCCAGCTGCCAGCCTGTGTGTGGAATCCTCTCCTAAGCTTTAATCATTGTTTACAAGCCATCCATGGGTGTTGCAGGAACCCCTTCTCTCCCAGAGGCCAAGGGCTGTCCACAGGAATTTCCTGACCTTTGGCCTCCCACGTGAGGATGGGATGACCAGCTCCACCATGGCCAGTCTGGTACCAGGAGCTGCTCTTCACATTGAGCCTCACGTGAAGCTCTGGGTGCCTGCAGGACCATGTGCTCCAGGCACGTGTCCCTGCCCTGTGCAGCCCTGCTCAGCCCATCTCCACTCCTGCCAGCGCGGGTCCAAACTGCACCGACATGGAAAAGCTGCACCCTGCACTGCCACTGCCAAGGAAGTGAAATCCGTGGGCAAGCCTCGCAAAACTGCTTTCTGGATCAAAGGAAGAAGCAAAATATATTCAGGCAAATATTAAAAATAGCCTGTCACATGGTAACAGGGGGAAAAAACTGCTGAACACACAGGCTTGTTAATGCTGGAAGCAAGAACACTGTGTCTCCTTCAAGAGAGCTAATTTTAATATTCACAGTTAAATGTTGATTATTAGTTAAATAATTGCTCGACTGTGTGAAAGAACTTGAAGTTAGTTCTGAGTTCAAACAGTAAACAGCATGAAATAATCTTGGGTGTTAGGCTGTACAGGGAGAGCTCCTTGTGCAAGGAAGGGCTGTGCAGATTTAGGAAGAGAGCACTGGGAAGACCCAGGATTTGGGGTTTGTCTTTTTTTCTCCTTAAAGGTATTTCAAGGATGTCTTGAGTGTCAAGCTTGTTACAACTACTTAGAAGAGTGCAATGTATTTTTCAGAGCTTTGCTTTCCATCTCAAAATGCATTGCTGAGTGATTGAATGGTTCTCAGTGCAGTGATTTGATTTTTTAAAGGAGCGAGTACACACTGAAGTCTTTCATAAAACAATATATTATTGTGAAGAGAGAAGACCTCATCAGGAGATGTATACAAAGACACCGCTATTACCTGATTAGATGAAACTACTAGGAAACACATTAAATTGTTCAATCTCTACATATTTTTGTGACAGCAAATTGGCAATTGTGGAAGCTGCAGTGGCCAGATTCTGCCAATTAATCTCAGCAATAAGTACTTTGCTCCTCATGTGGTCTCCCTGATTTCTGTATTGCTCAGCAGGTAGGCAGCTTGTTGACTGCTCTCTGTCACCTCCCCGGTGGAGCAGCAAAATGTCACCATTCACTCTCTTGTCATTCATCTTTCTGGATTTTTTTTAAGGGGTTAACAGCTCTCAGTGGCCAGTGGAGTTTTTACAGGATGAAAGGGCTTAGTCACCATCGCTAAAAAGGACTTTAGTGCAATTTGAAATCAAGTTTGGTTGCCTGGCAGTACATTATGGAGCTGTTTAGTATTTATATCACACAAAGCATGAGCATAGGTTTCTTTTTTTCTCTGTTGAGTCTTCCTTTCGTAACAAATAAAATATATTTTCAATATTTTGTCTGAATTTCACAGAAGACTGGTGATCAGAAAAAAATATTTCAGCTAAGTTATTTTCAAGAAAAACGGTGGGTTGATCTTAAGTAGATAATGAAAGCTCTGAAAAAAACATTTAGTTAAACCTCAAATCTATTCCACTTAATGGACTAAGTTATACATAATCACTTGGTATAGAAAATGAGTGTAAAATGAACAACTGTGTCAAAATGAATATATGGCAAACAAGTTTTTTGTAGCTTGTATAATTTTTTTTAATGAATAATAGTGATAAAGAAGCTCTCTGTTTATCACAAAGCTGAATTTGGTCCTGAGAGCTTGAGAGCTGCAGTGTGGAGAGCTAACACAGGTGGGTAAGGCAGCATGTGTCGCAAGTTTTTTTTTTTTTGGTTTTTTTTTTTTTTTTGCTTATGGTGCTCTTCAGAGCACTTCAGCTTTGCATGACTGAGGTGTTAGCTATCAAGTTTCAAACAAATGCAAAATATTGTTCAGCCTGTCACATTTCTGACACTTGAAGCTGTGATACAGTTCTGCTTCCCCTGTCCCATTCTCTCAACTAAGTTTTGCCAGGGCTAAATTTGGGCCAGATTTTTGTTGTGCACACTCCAACACCATTGCTTAGCTCCTCTGATGTGGCAAGCTCTTGCTTCAGGGTTCTCTGCTCAGCTTTGAGAGAAACAGCTCTAGTTCTTCATCCCACTGGCATTATTCTCTTGTTCATGTTACTTGCAATTTAATGAAAACAGGCGGTGAGCATTTTGGAGCTGTTTGTTTTGGTGTATGGCTGTTGTAGGAGGAAATAAAAAAAAATCCAGCATTTGGGTGCATTAATATGTGTTTCCTACAGGCAGAAGCTACAGTGAACTGGAGCAATAACTCACCTGTAACCAAATGTGATCCTTAAATATGTGGTTTTAAAGCATAGAGGCAAAAATACAGAGTTTGGAAAAGATTTGTTGAAGATGGAGAATAGTTTAAAAAAAAAAAAAAGGCATTCTTTTCCAATTAGCCTTAGGGAGCTCAGCTTGCTTCAAATTCTTTGTTCTGGGACTTGGCTATGGACAATAGGTCAAAGATTAAGTAATTCATTACAGAACTGGTTGGTTCTCCTGAGTTTAATAAACGAATGAACAGGGTTCTCTGTCTGAAGCAAGATCAATTAATTTGTGTGGCAGTGATTGGATCTTAAGTTGTATTTAAAGCACTTGCAAGGCCTTCCTGCTTACTTAATGTCTATGTGGCCATTGGTGTCTTTGAGATGACCTGGTCACTCCGCACTCATGGCACAGGTGAAAGCTCTCCAACAGAAATGAAACGTGGAGAGAAAGGAAACTGTAAATTGCATTTGGAAAAAATGAAGGAACAGTAATGTGAAACTTCAAAGCACAAAATACTGCAGAAATGCATTCAGTGGAGCAATCAATATTTTAACAATGGCAAGATTATTGAAATAACAGCACTAAACCTTCTTGTAGAAAGAGCACATTGCACAAGGCTGCAGAACATAAAGCACAGGCTCAAGGCTTCAAGAGATGACTTGAAACAATTCGGTCATTTTTACCAACTCACCATTGCAACAGTTGGAAATGAGTTGTATTCCACCAAGAAGTCTGCTTAAAAAAACTGTGTTCTTGCCTTAGTGATGCTTAGTAAGTAGGAACTATGCGCTCAAACTCAAATCCTGTTCCTCATCACAACAGAGAGGGTTAAACTGAATTTGAAGGGCCCTGCCGCAATCAGCTCTCAACTGCTGCGTCTTTGTGCTGCATAGTGGAAATACAGATGGTGGTGATGTCTGCAGTCCCTGTACTGCAGTGCTTTGGTGGGGCACTGGCCCTTCTGGGCACTAAACTCCTTTAGCATTTGCTTGCTGTGAGAGATGAGCATTGGGGTATGTTTTTGCTACTGTTTTTCTTTGAAAACAAACCAAAACTGGCCATGCTAGGTGTGTATGGCCTGCTTGCTGGTTTTTGATTATATCAGATTTTAACCAAATGTAGCAAGAAAGTTGTGACTTTGAAGAATTGATAACAGTCCTAAAATTTCTTGAAAATGAATGAGTGGATATAGTATCCAGAATGTGTTGCAGGAATAATGCAAATGTGTGTATTCTACATCAGAAAAGGTACATAAGACCTTTAAAATGCCTGATCTGTGTGAAATGCTTCTAAAAAAGCTGACACCCTTTTAGACACCATGAGATGCCAGTTCATTTTGAGAAAAGAATCTGCAAGGAACCAAATTTTGTTGGTTTAGTGTGTGTTGGAGGGAGGGGAGTCACAAACTTTATCCGCCATTCTTCTTCCTTGGAACTTCTCAGCTTCTCAGGTTCTGTGATTAGATGAGACTCTGGGGTTTCATTTAAAAAGAATTTAGAAAATGAGCTGTAATGTTCGTAAGTAAGATCTTGAGAGTTCTGATCTCACGCAGTGGAATAGTCTTGATCCTCTCCAAAGCCAAGCATAGTTATTTTACTGAAAAGTTTCCTCAACTTTATGCATCCTTGCTGTATCCTTTTCCTCTTGTGTAGCAGAGTCACCCCAGCTCTGCTGCCTCGTTTGAAACCACCTTGTAGTGATCTAACTTCAGATTCGATGGTCTTTGATGGATCACAATTATTGCAGTGTCACATGCGGGCGGGCATCCAAGTGACCTTGTGCGCACATCCCGCTGCTCTACCCGCGCTGCACACGGAGCTGGCTGGCTCTAATCTGGGAAATTTTCCACCCTGCCACTGGGGTCTGGGCTGCTGCGAGGTCAGGAGTCAGAGAAGAACAGGGGAGAGTGAGAGTGGGCTAAAAATGTTGAGGGATCAAACAGGAAAAGTAGGTTGTGGCAGGGTATGTGCACTGGGAGGAGGGCTGGGGGAGCACAAGTGAGGGGGAAGATATGTTTTGCTACGGGCTTTTCAAAGTTGTGCAATTTAAGAATTGGATTAACCTGATATGACTTTGTTTTTCTGCCAGATTAGATATGTTGAGTTTCTTGGCATTGTGAATTGTACAGTACATTGTGTGCTGTAAAATATGGGTGTGTCGGGTTAGAGCTGTAGTGACACAACCCACTCTCGGTGTAGTGCAGCACTGCTGGGTGGACTCCCCTGCTCTCTTTCCCCCAGCATATCCTTGGTAGGGCATTTACAAACCTGAGAGAACGTCTCTGTCCCTACATTCTGTTTCTAGCACAGCATGAAGACATTTTAGTAGCGTTTCTGATAAGGTGACACTTACTTGAGGTCTAAGAACCTGTTTGGTCTGGCCGTGGCATATGCAATATTAAGTGTCTCTAAAACAGAAAAAAATGGTTTGAAAAGACACTCAAGAGTTTCTTCCTGCTTCCTCAGGATTACGTTGGAGAAAGTTTGTTGGGAAATGCTGCAATTTGTCTGCCTTTTTTTTTTTCGAAGTGTGAAAAAGCAGATACAGGTCTGAAATGACTGCAGGTGCTGAGCTCACTGTTTTTTGAAGTATACCAGAGCAGCGTACCAATGTCAAATTTTCACAGTAGTATATTTTTGCTCAATGGTTTTGGATTTTTGTTTTTGTTTTGTTTTTGGTGCTGCATTCACCCTGAGATAATTTGATTTGGTGCATCCTTTTTATACACTGGGCTTGCCCTGTGAAACAGCCCAATTCTCTCTGCTTACTGCTGGGCGAGGGTGGAGTACTAAAGAAAGGTGGACAGAATCACAGCCCTGTCCAGCTGGGTGATCACTGCTCTGATTAATAAAGAGTGTGAAGACTTTGGGAAGTGAAGTTACACGTGCCTTGGGCCACTGTTGTTTAATTCTTACTCTGGTTTTCCAGACTTTTCCACGGACCTAAGCTACCCAAACAGGTCAGTCACGATGGACTGATCTTAGCACGACCTTTGTCACCAGCTAAGAGCCTGCCCTCTGTATCAAGAGCTGTACACTGAAGACTAAGGAGTTATGTCTCTTCCTGTAGTGAAGATTGATTCTCTTGGAAGAGAAGAGCATAAATAACAGATCAGGTTAATAAATATCTAGATTATGTCATCCTCATCAGCCATGTGTTGTTAATATGTGTTACTCTACTAACTCATAAAGGCAGAAAGCCACAGGGCTTGCTCACCAGGTGAAGGTGTTTCTGCAGTGGTAGAACATTTTTTGAATTGTTTCTGGAGTGATAGAGCATTTTTTGAGAGCAACATCAATTGAGTAAAATGGAGGAGGAAACTGACCTTGTGAACACCTGCATCACTCAACTCTATGTTTATATGAGAGAATTGGGGAAGAGTGTAGCATATTTAGAGTTAACCTGCATATCTGCCTTCTGAGGAGGTTAAACCACAAGCCTTCAGTAACACATGTTGGATAGCTGAGGTTTGGGTGTCTGCTTGAAACACCTTGCCTGTGGATGGGTGCCTTTGCACTTAAAAAATCAGGGCATAGATTGTCCAGGCTCCAAGGCCCAATGCTGGTGCATCCATAATCACGTGGCTGCCCTCAGAAAGGCTGATCTTTCAGTTGGACCATGCTCATCACCAGGTTTAAGAAGCACTTTTCTAGAGTCTCTTATCTGCTCAATTTTCTCAGTGCGACACGGTTGATGTCATTGTTGAAAATTATGGTAGTCTCTGTCTGGAAGCTGTCCTGAACACGTGAAAAGGAGTCATTAGCCAAGGAGCAGGAAAGAGCTGGAGGTGTAATTGTCAACTCATGTGCGTCTCTGATTTCACCAGGTGCTGCACGTGTCTGGTTTATCAATTTATTTCTGTTAGAAAGTAAACAAATCTCACTTTCCTTACATACTCTGCTGACTGGTTCAACCAAGTTGCTCTTATCTGCAGCAGGGATGTACTTCTGAGGTCTTGCGTTTGGGGGCTTTTCTTTCTGCATGCACATGTAATTTGCTTGCAGGGATCATGTGCAGCTCTGATGCTGGTCAGGGATGCTGTTTGTCTCTCCCTAAGTCAGTTATTTAAAAACATTATTATCACTGCTATCAAAATATAATTCCTGCTCATGGGGCCAGCTGTTATCCCACATGTTTTTCAGGTTGAATCCTTTGGCCAGGTTTGTCTCACTTCTTGGCTGTTTCTCTGTGTTCAGCAGTGGCTGTTCAAGGATTGTCTGCACAGTCTGAACCCTGGGGGATGTGCACCATCCATCCTGGGCCACATCCTGGCAGGCCTGAGCACCCCTGAGTCTCCTCAGTTGTGGACTTCAAAATTACTCAGTATTTTACATTTTTGAAACACTGATGGGTAGCTCTCAATCCTATCCAACAACGAATTTCCAGTGCCTTTTCCAAACCAGCTTGTCTCAGGATCTGCATCCTTGCAGGAGCTGGTGGTGTGTAACTCCAGTGGAGATCCAGCTGAATGCCTGGTCCTCAGCCCTGGGAGCCCAGTTGACACCTCATTAAAATCCACCATTGACAACTCAAACCTTTAAGCAAACTCCTCAAGTAATTTTTTCGGCTGCCGTTCAGTTTCCTGCCCGTGGCTGGTTGTTTCCCACTCTCTCACGTTTTCCCAAGTTGCTGGTGTGTACAGTCTGAAGATCACATTTAACCAACACAAGGAAATCGGCTTGGCCCGACGGGCTTCTCTGTCACGTGGCAGCAAATGTGTTCACTCTGTTCTGCCAGATTATGGCTGGCTGAGCAAAATACAGTGAAGCTCTGGGCTGCTGTCCAAGCTTTTATTTCAGTTTGGAGCTTACAGCCACATATTTGCTCTTTGGCAGGACATCCACTGGGGTATATTTGGATAGTAATCTAGCATTGTTTTGCAGCTTTTTTCTTCTTTTTTTTTATTCCTTAATGCACACAGATAGTATAATCCCAACACTTTGTCCAGTCTATATGAGATTTCTCAGTGTGCCCCATTATGTGTGTGCACTCAGAACTTGTAGCTGTGACCTTTGATAAATATAAGTCAAAGCAATTAACTTTCTTTTATTGAAAAATGCTGGATGTCCTACTCTTTTCCCCCTCTGTGCTGATAACAGAGCTGTGTTGTTACTCTTTCCACGATCAAAAGCTTCAGTAGGGTTTGATTGAAGTCCAATTATGGAAGGAAGTAACTGTGCTGGAGCCCTGAAAATAGCAGTAATTGTTAAAATAATAAAGTGTGTCCTTGTGTGTCTTTATAATATTTAAAACTTCTTTTGGGGTGGAAGGGGGTGGCTTTCCTCTAGCTTTAAAATGAAAATATTCACAAATGTCTTGGGAAAACAGGAGTGTGCTGTTAGAAGAATTTCTTTTTTCAATTTCTTCCTCCAGTTTAATTCTCCCCCCCAAGCTACCTTCCTCAGAAGCTGTTTGCATGCAGCCTGACTCATGCAGGAAAATAAAGCTGGATTTGATTTTTAACTGTATGGGAGNTCCTTTATTTCTCTGTGAAACAAAAAGGGGCTTTTCAAAATGCAATGTGTTTTGGAAAGTTGGCTCTGGTTTTGAAACCCCAACATCTCCAAGGGCACCCTTGTCTGAAAAAGCAGTACAAAAAGACATCATGCTGAGGGAAGAGGTACAAAACATGAGGCTGAGGGGCAGTGTTTGAGGGGCAGTTCCTGTCATCTTCCAAATGGGCATCACTCTTCCAGTGTGTGTGTGAAGGGGTTTGGTTGGTTTTGTTTAGATGGATGGTACTGAGCCTTGAATTGTGGGATTTTGGTTACTTCGTCAAAAACTGTGTCTGAGCAGATCAACACTGGCAAAGCTGAAGTACTTTTCCCCAAATCTGTGTGTTGTTGTTTAGGATATAAATATATTTTTGCTTCCTCTTAGTCTTTCCTGCATCCTCAGAGAGGAGGGAACCTGGGAGAGAGCCCAGTGGTGAGGCTCTCATCTGTAGTCAACTGGCAGAGCTTCAGCAAGGGAGAGCTTTGGGTCTTGATCTTAAAACCAGCATGTCTAAATGCCCATTTGCCAGTTGTTAATTGAAACACTAATGTGAATAAATAGAAATGAAGATGGACAGTGGACAGCTATAGGGGCTGCTTTGGTGATTGTACAGCTGCGACTGGTTTGAAATTACAGCAAGGTTTTACCAGGGTTTGGT
>VZUA01088561.1:0-12519 GCA_013401035.1 Horornis vulcanius
GTCTGGAGCTCCTCCAGAGCAGAGATATTTACTCAAGTTACATGTGAACTTGCTCTGCAACAAGTTAAACATAAAAAGATCAATATGTAACAACAATTTTTACCTGTTGGGCTAGCCTGGACCAAGATGTTAAGCACTTTTACATGAACCCACACTAAACTTTAGCTTAAAGGATATTTCTAAAGCCAAGTTAACATTTTCCGCGCAGACAAGTGAAGAGGAATAATGCAAAAGAAGGCTTTGAGAAACTGTGGTTTAATAATAATTGCTATGAACAGTGGGAGACCCTATGCCTGAGAAAGAGCAGAAACTGTTTTTATTGATTACTCTTCAAATATTTCACAAACTCAAAGGACTAAAGAAACTGGATACAAGCACCTTCTGCACCACTGCCAGAAGAGCTCATCTATATCTCTCACAGGTTGCTGGTACCTGTAATTAAAAGTAACACTTCCTCTCCTAATTAACATACCATTTCGTAAGAGCAGATGGAGTTGTGTTCTTATTTAAGTAAGTAAATGATGAAAAAATCCTTAAAACATTGTCTTGAGACACTGCCTAGTCCAAAAATTTACCATGAGTGAATCCTACAAACTTCAATGTATTTATCCAACAGATTTGTGTAAAGAGTGTTTCACTGACCTTCAAAGTCCACATCCCCAACTAATTTGGTTTTTCCTGTAAGAGGATCATGGATATGGTTGATTCCTACGTCAATCACAGCTGCACCTTCTTTGACCATATCAGTTGTAATCAACTTTGGGATACCTGGAATCATCAACACATATTTCATTACCCTGGCCACGTAGTCTGAGCTTATCAGTTTTGAATGATATCAAGGGGTGTGCATACAAAGCTATGCATGCACAAAACAGAATTCTTTCAGTTGACTATTTCTTGATACACCCTACACTGAAAACAACTATTCCTCAATTGCACACAGCTCGTAACTACTACAACTACAGGGAAAAAACAGGAAAAAAAAAAAACACCACAAAAGACATCCCACCAAAATTTGTGCCATGGGATTGGTTTTTGGTTCAAGAAACACACTCAACCAATAAGCAATTTTAACTGTTATGATAATCCCAGCACACAATGCTGACCTTCCAGAGAGGACAAAACACCATTTCTTGCTATTTACAGCAATTTGGGAGACCTCTGCACTTGACTCGAGAGGCCCAGCCTGGGCACTGCACACACCTTGTGAGCTGCATCTCTGTGGTGTCCTGGGGTAGGTGTTTTTTGCTATTGAGAAATTCCAGCTAAAACAGCCACAAGTCACCTCAGCTTTTTCATATGCACGGTATTTCTTCAACATATTTAAATGTGAAGCATCTTGATATTCATCATGAATATGTGCTTCAGTCAGGACCCAAAAAACCTAAAGGGTCACTTCAAAATATAGATAATGAAATGGTATCCATGGCCATATGACTCCTGTCAGGAATTTCTTCCCTACCATGCAACCTCCAACTTTCAGTAATTTCCAAACTAAAAATTACAATTCACCTTGCCTCATGAGTAATTCCATCCATTTTTCATTCTGAGAGGAATATTAGACTATCTCCAAAAAGGGAGTCTAAACTTCCCTCTCCCCATCAAAGCAGCTTTCTCGCAGGTGGGGAAAAGGCAAAAAGGCAAAGAAACCAAACCCATATGGTTTGAAACTGCAGTTTTATTGGAAGAAAGCACTGGTGTGGAAGGCTCTGGCTCCGTGTGCAGTGCTGGAGCACAGCCACTGAGTCATTTCGATGCAGGCAATACCAGAACACTCTTTGCTCTCCATTTCTCACTCCCCCATCAGACACCCGCCTGAAACGATGCTTCTCATGTTGAGCGAGCCAAGATCGCAAACTCTTTCCTGGCTCATCTGATAACATCTGACTGCACCTCCTTCATCCCCCTCTGATGTAATCCATGGCAACCTGGCTGGTAATTGGATAATGCCTCAGCCTTATGGGGGTAAATGATCTGTGTGTGATAGGGCTGGAAGCACATTAACGGAAGCTGCACAGTTACACCCTTTGTAAAACGGTTTGATAATAAGCCAAATACTTAATAGCAACAAATGAACTAACCCCCAAACCAAATGAGCATATCTATTTACTTAAGCCTCCTTCTTTACATACCAAGTAGGAAGGGATAAACATTAGAGCAGCTTTTCCTAAAATGCACTGACTGAAGAATATGGGAAAACCTTTCATTAGTAATTTTTGTAGAAAATGATAAATCACATTTTAAACAAAGGAAAAACAAGGCCATGCCTTATCTGAGTTTAGGTGCAAGGACTGTGAAATAGCCAATTTCCAAGAAAGCTAACCAGAATAAAGGGTCTGATTAACCAGCACTTCCTACACAAGAGGACCACAGATCAGCACAAGTAGTCCAAGCAGAAGTTCATCTGGCATTTGGCACAGTCATTACTTTTTCTCTTTACCCACTCTCCAACCATAGCAGGAAGATGAGTCCTGTTGCTCTCAGAAGACTGGAAAGGCCAGAGAGCAGGAGCAGCAAGCTGACTGGTTCAAGAGTCCTGCTGCTTCCATCACCACCTTGCCTGTCCTGTGGTGGCTCTAGGGGCATCACTGGGTAAAGCCGTACAGGCAGGGATAGCAGGCCAAGATGGGAAATGCTGTGGTGGGACACAAAGTGTCAGGTGTGCTTAACAGGATGCACAATGCTTTGGATGGAAATCCAAAAGCTGCGTAGTACTGAAAGAGATTTTAGGGAGGGGTAGGCTGGACAAGTGCAGCATTGCTGGAACTTAAGGTGCAAGGACTTGGGTGGGAACATGAAGGAAGGAATAAACTGCATGGATAGTTACAATCCAAGTAAGGAGGAAAAATGCTCCCCCAAGCCTGGGGGCAAACGAGAGACAGCACACAGAGACAGATCTTCTGATGCTCAGGAGTAACAGAGAAAAGAAGCACCTGATTTGAAGTGTTACCAGAACCATGAATGCAAGTGAACAGAAAAGCACTCAGAGGCAGAGCACCAGATCAGAACAGACTCTCTGCAACAAGTCACCAATCAGGAGACAGGATGCAGATGGCTCTTGTAAAAGTACCGCATAGGAAAGGGAATCTTGGTCTTCCATGTAGGCACATGCAAAAAAACTTTTCCATTTGCACATCTTCTGCAGTGGCCTGTAAAAGCAGCTGTTGCAACCTGGCAGGGCACAAGTTACCTTTTTTGCAACACTCACTGAACAGGTCACCCATTTCCGGGGAGTGTGCGATCCCAGAGGTACAATGTGCACAGTTCACATGTAACAAAAGGAAGCTTGGAATTATTCCATCTTTCTAAAGCACAACCTTCCCCAGAGCACCCACTGGGGCAGGGCTGTGTGCTGTTTGCACAACCTAGCCCTAGGTTTTTTCATCACTCCAAGTATATCTCAAGTGGTGTAATGAGCGTTGTATCACGCTCCTGTTACAAATGACACAAGGAAAGTAATGTGAAAGGTAAACAGGGCTGTATTGCTACTGGACCGTTTAACTCCAAGCATAAACAGTGACAGACCACGTTCAGCACAAAAATCAGAAGTGATGATTAAATTGGAAGTCGTGAATTTGGATGAAAAGCTACTGGTTTATTTCCAGTTAGCACACCGTTGTCATCTTTTATCCACAGTGGTGAATTCTGGTCAAGTCCACAGCTGAACACCATCAGCTGTGGGACGAATAAGTTGTTTCTTTCTCCTGGCCTGCCTTAGGAAAGAGGCAGTGAAGTTAAACCCTGACGGAAAGGGCATTTCACTTCAACAGAAAGTGACAAGCTTTAGACAGGCACCTGTCTGTCTTCATCTAGAAAATAAATAAGGGAGTCTTGGATCTTGAGGATGAGAAAGAGTGGGAAAGGGAGCAGAAAAGAGGACAGACACTATCCTCATGTAGTCCCACAAAATGGTACAAGAGAAGGATGATATCCCTGAGCTCCAAAGGGACCCAGAATTTTACTAAGGTTATAGTGAGTTGGGTTGTTCGATTTTTTAAAATCAATTTGTATTTCCACTTGTAATACCTGTAAACAAGTAAACATTGCTTAGGGTTCCACTTGTTTCTTTGGGACAGATTAGTTAAACTCCAAGTGTTTCAGTTTACATTGTTTTAAGAGTACTGACACTGAACTTTCAGCCCCTTTCCTCTAGGCAATTGCCATTCTCTTTCTCTTGTCATGATAATTCTAAAAGAGAAAAAAACCCAGCCATTAATAACATAGGTTACCCAAACCTCCAGTTAATTTGGCAAGGTAGGCCTTAATTCTAACAGCGGGGGAATGATACTGTGGTTTTATGAATGCAGCCTCCAGCTGATTTAAAGAAACCCTCCTGTCAAAATTTAAATTACTCATGATTTTTCCATGGCACAAAGAATGTTTTAATTTACATAATTATACCTGTATAAACTATGCACTGACTGGCTCCCAATCTTGAGTTCACTCTGAAGTCTCCCTAAGGGAAAGGTGTCGCATGTGACGAGAAACAGTTTGAGTCTGCAAATGTGAAGGGCAAGAACAAAGAGCCAAATCACTTGCCCTTCCTACAATGAGAAATTCTACCCACTGCAACACCCTCAGCAAGCACGAGCACCGATTATTCAATGAAAGGTGAAACAGCCAGTGCCACAGACACAGACTGCAAAGTCCTCTTTCTAGGTTTGAAATGCTGCAATTGGGGTATTGACAACCAGTATTACCTGCAGCAACTATTACTATGTCAGCGAGCTGTGTATGGATCTTGAGCTGCTCTTTTGGGGTGTATCTGTGAGTGATGGTCACTGTAGCATCACCTGAAATGGAAGAGAAAAACAATTAACTGTCAGATATAAAATGCTACAAAAAAAGCACAGCACTTACTTTCAGGCACAAATTACTTACTTTGGTACACTAACAACAGTACAGGTGATCAGATTTGTCTTGGGCTGTGACTTTTAAATCAGCATTGGCAGAACACTCACAACACTTGCTGCTCACACACATGAAAAAACATTTGCTCTTAAAAATTCTCCCAGGACGAATTCATTTATATACTGTGGACTGAATTCCCTTCCATGGGAAGGGAGGCCCTTCCGTGGCTTCATTACATTCAGTGGAACTCCACAAAGCAAACCCAGCACAGAATCCAGTTTCTGCTTTCTCAAGCCCAGTTGTGCAGGGTGCCACAAGACTCAGTTGTTTGCCACACAGGAAAGCTTCAACACAAGACCACCAGGAGAAGTACAAGAAGCACACACCCTTCTGCTCCTGCGGACACCTGAATTTCTTGGCAAGAGCTACGAATAAACCCTCCCAGTAAGACAGGAAAAACCCTTGTGCTGTTTGATGGAGATGCTAAGCAAAGACCACAACATGAACAGCCACAGAGAGAGGGTCTGAAGTCTCCCTCCTACTGCATCTAACAGCAGGTGTGGTACTCCCTTGAGGACTGCCCAAGCAAGCAGCAAAGAGAACAACTCTCAAAAGAGGACTTCTAACAACCCTCTCTGCAATTATTTGTACTGCACAGTGTTCAGGTGTTACACACTCCCACCCTTGCCTTCCACTCATCACAGACACCTAGGCCATGTTATTTGCAATTAAACTAAAACCTTCTGCCTTCTCAGACATTACCATCACATCTGCTTCCTCTGGAATGTGTCTGACTGACCTAATCTGTGCCTCTCATCTTAGTAACTCTCTTGGGCATCTCATCTTCAACCTTTCTGTGTTCTGGTTTCACAGATCTTTCCCTTCACCTTTTATCCCACTTCTTCAGGCTCTACAGTGCACATCATCTTCCCAAGGACAAGCAGATCAAGACATTTTCAAATAATGAAAACAGAAAAGTATGGGCTTGAAAAAAATAGAGGAGCCTTCTGATACCTCCTTTGAGCAAAAGAAGTATGTCTTGCCCAAAATCACAATCATTACTCAGCAGAAAGGTTGAGAAGGACCAATGGATAAAATCCAAAGTTACAAGGTTATCTCCGAGGAATAAAATTTGTGCTAATTTGCCTCTAAGATTTTAGTGAGGAATGTGTCTGTAGTCAGCTCCTGAAACCAAGTAACTGCTTTCACTACCAAAAAGGAAAGGAGAAAAAAAGGGAAAAAAACCCCAGTCCCTACCTTGAGAATAGCAATCCAGAAGCTTACAGACACCTCAGAAAGGGAAGGTTTTCCATTTATTTGTGACCACGCCCAAACAGAAAATAAACAACTATTTTTACACTGCTACTTCTGCTGAAAGAGGAATACATTTAACAATTAAGATTCCACATCATACTCCCAGGTCAATTCCCCTAGCTTATAACAGAGACAGTCTCTTGACCTGACTACACTGAACATCATTTATTTTGGAAGGGGGTTCACATAGCTTTTCCATCTGATCAGATATTGCCACCTGCAGGACATGAGTGTATCTACATATGAAACATCACAAGACACTCCCCAACTTTTAATTTTTGTTCATAATCTATAAAGAAAACCAACCAAAACCTACAACAAAAAAAAGAAATAAAAATAGTACCATATGCACAAACCCCATGCATCATTTCTTAATAAAAAATATTTAATCAAAACAGCCCAGTTGCTGAAAAAACTCTTCCTTGACTGATAACCTGAGAAAGTTCTTCGTCAGCATTTCATTGTAGGTCTTCTCTGCTCCCTATCCTCCTGAGTTTAAAAAAAATTTTAAAAATGCTCAAACCATGGCCTGGCCTGCCTTCCTCTCCACATGCCATCCAGGGTGGTCTCTTGCTGCTCACAGCAGAAGCAGAAATTAAACCCAAGCGCAGAATATGAACCAGATCTTCAAAGAAAGCCCCATCTGGGAATCAGGGAGGAAAACTCCACCAAATCAGCCCAAAACCAGGAGTATTTATCATCATGTACAGAGCATATACATACACTCTTAATGCCAGCTCATTATCCAAAAAGTACATGTTATTTCGTTTTCTCATTGCCAGCTGTTTTACACTGTGTGCCAACACTTACCAGACTGGAAAACTAGAAAACTACCTGAGAAATAAATCCACTTCTTCAGATTAGCAAAGATAACTTTAAGACGAGTTAACTCTTTCTTATCAAGTATCAGTAAGGGACTATCTGAACATTCTTCTGTCCCTACACCAAATACGTGGCATACTCAGAACCACTGGCAATGCCAGCAAGCAGGGTTGCCAGGGAAGTCATCTGACACATCTGCAGAAGACCATGAAGCACCACAAAAATCTCATGGACAGGCTCCCCCCGCCAAAACAAGCTGCACTACCGGATAGTCAAGCAGGAACTAGAAACCCAGGATACAAGACAAAAAAACTGAGCTATGCATTCAATCAACTCAAAAGCTGGAAGTGGCAAACAGTATTTAGTTACAGCTAAAAACTGCCCATGCAGCTGCTGAGAGTTTGCAACAGGCTGCTGAAAGCATCACAGGTCACTAGGTATCCTTATTTCCATGTGGGAAACATGTAAGTAGTTTGTAACGTGACTTTGTGTTGTACCACACCTACTTCAAACATCAGCTGCACTGCCAGGAACAAATGTCACCCAATATTTGCAGCAAATGGCAAAAATGCTACCAACTTTCGTGGGAATGAGGATGAGACCAGAACTATGCACCGATGGTAATTACAATTCAAGCACTGAGAGAAGTTCCGAATAGCAACTTTCCCACAGAGGCTGAAAAACCAACTCTATGATTAGCATAAAGCTTTTAGAGTTTTATTATATTAATAACAGATTTCACTCTGCTCCAATTAAATAGGCCTGAGATTAAATGTCCACGTTTACCTCATTTGTGCACACCGCCACAGCCTTTTTCTAACATCAACATGAAGCTGCAAAAGGGCAACATTCTATCTAAATTATATTTGTTTTAATTTCTACAGCACAATTATAGCAGCATATGTAAACTTCTGTAATTAGAATTACTTAAAAATATTTCCACCACAGCACCTAGTTTCCAGGGGAACATAAACTGCACTGCAGAAAGTAATCATAGAGCTCACACTGGAAAGTTCCCTGGTTGTCATTTGTGTAATTTCATAAGCAACACCTCACTGACATGGCACAACACAAGGGTCATGCCACACCTTTATTTTATTCATACATAAATGTATACTGTGTGCATAGGTACACATATGTGCAGGTGTGCGCTTATGTGCATGTGACAAATGAAATCAATATTGAACAAGCATGAGGATAAGCTACATTGTACAAACACCACAGGAGCCTCTGCAGCTCTTCAAGGCCTCACTGCCAGTATTACCCTCAAGGATCAGCTGAAATAGTAGCTGTTCCAAATGGAGGAGGAAGTGATGACTTAATACCAGAAAACATCAAGTCCAGAAACTGCTCTCCTAAGAATAAGTCAGGAAATGTGTTAGCAAATTTAATTCCTTGGTCTGGTTGCAAGTATGGACAAGAGTGGAAAGCTTTCTCTTTGAGTCCTCTAGTCAGGTTTATTTTCAGGACTTCACAAATGGAAACATTGGGACAACATTCCTGGACTTACCTCCAGGCCTTTCGTGCTCTCCATCAGTATGTAAAAGCATTGATATAGGCATTCCAACGTTTTTAGATCTTCCAGCTACAAGAACATTTTTTCCAAATGTTTGTATTCCTTGTAGGAAAAAAAAAATTAAAAAAGTTATATGCCATTATTTTGATAGATCTAAACCCTTCTTCTCAATCCCCATGACAGAATTATTTGTTGTTGTGGACTGCTGACATCAACACGACAAGGAAATCCACAAGGCTGAATTTGAGAGGTGAATCCACAAAACAACTTTCAGCTTTCACCTTGGAGAAAGAAAACTTACAACTCATTCAAGTTATCTGAATCACCCTTAGCAAGGACTTTATTTCCTTGCTCCAGCCACAAAGGGAAGCACTTATGCCTACCAATAAGAACATGAACATTCTAAATAAAAAATTACAATTATTGAAACACATATGTATTTTTCCCCTTCCAGTACTGAATTAAGTGCTCCCATTTTTTGTTCTTGTTTTTTTCCCCCTTCTCCACAAGAACTTACTCATTCAAATCTTCTATTTGACAAATAATCATGTCAACAACAGCACAGAAAATTTCCTGCAGAACTACAAAATTCATAAAGTTACTGAAGCATTCCACCAAGTACTACTGGTGGTGGAACTTAATTAATAGTTGTGCTAATGGCACAAGAGCCCATCTACTTGGCAGCTCCTTATTATTCAGATTAATATTCTGAACATTTGTTCTTCAACCAGCCCAGTGCACTTAGATAACCTAGAGCCCTTTACCTCACACCCGAGTTAACCCTTTGTTCGTCTCCCGGGATAAAAAGAGTTTCAGGACAGATGAGTCTCCTACCCGTCCGTTTTATGATTTCCCAGACGGCAGCAGCAGTGGCAGGGATGATGGAAGGCTGATCTAGACACAGACGTCCAACGTTCATGATATGGAATCCATCCACATCCTTTTCAGGGACGATGGTGTTGCAGACTGCCCGCTCATCTATGTGATCTAGGAGGAGACACACAGCTCTCAGCTACGGCTCCTTCACTCGTCAGGGGCCATCAGCGCCACCAGAGTCATCACGCTGACGAGCACGCAGCCCGCATCTAGCCAGGGGAAAAGAATTGCTGCTCTTGATTGGACAAATCAAAAAAATTGGACACTCCCCCTAAAGGCAATTTCACCTTTTCAAGCAGTTTAGTAAAAAGGCATTTGCCGCATGTTAATACAACAGATTCTGTCAAAATATGAGAGCCCAGTACTCGGCGGAGAATGAGGACAGTAATTATAAGAAGAAATGTTTAAGCAAGTCACGTCAGAGTCACTTCTGCAATCTGAAGTCTTAAATATGAGTTGGATCAAAAACCCCCAACAAACCACAGGAGAACAGTTATATGCATTTTTCTGGTTTCTAAGCCCACAGAGGACACATAAGCTAATTTTTAAACAAATTCATGGAAATCTCAAGCTGAAATAACTTTGCAGGTCGAGCTTTCCTTTTCCAGCAATACCATTTTCTTTAGTCAAATGTTAATCAGCAGGACCAAAACATATCTGACTTCATTAGAAAAACTGAGAATACACAAAACTGCTTGATATGGGTAATCTCAGAACACTGGATATGGCTTAAATGGCATTGCCTGCACATAATTTCGTATTCATATCTATATATAGTGAATATTTTTCATCTGCACTAATGATAAAGGACAGCTCTGCAACTGCTTAAAGCTTATACTGCATAAACATCAGTACTGATTATGAAAAAATGTGTTTGCCAGATCTCTCTCTGCAGTTACAAACCCAAGCATAAACCTGGAATATGTAACACCCCAGAGGGACAGCTCCACAAAACATCCCATCCCAAAACAACCCAAAAAGCAAACTCTGTTTAAGGACTGACCCATGGCCTCCTGAGAGCCCCAAAATGGCAGTGACTGACCCCTGTCCCTGCCCCAAAATGGTGGTGACTGACCCATGGGCTGTGTTAATCCAGGCCCGTTGGAAGGTTTTGTCCAGGAGAAAGCCAAGCTGACCCCCAGAGTGGGTAAATGGGGAGAAAGCCACTGCCCCTCTCTGGGTTGACCAGAGCCACTGCCTCTTTCTAATGACCAGTCTGTTACCAAACCTCCTGAGAATCTGGTTGCTACTCCCGAGCACCAGTAAGAGTGAACCAAAGTACCTTCCCCTAAACCTGACAAACAGGCTGGGGCTTTAAAATATTCAACTCAGAGAAACTTTTGGTTTTTGCATCCTTTACATCACCCATTCTAGCCACAATCTGAACAGAATCCTTCAACAGTGTGGCAAGATACCCCAGTGTCCAAGACAGAGAGCACTATAGGAGGTTTAAAAAAAAAAAACAAATAAAGGAAAATGAGTGTCAATAAGGAAATTCAGATGTTGCCAGTAAAATATTTTAGAGACATAAACAAGATGTTTTAATTTAGTAGGTTTTTGCGGTTTTGCATTAAAAGGAGCTAGATAATTAAAAGATAAGCATGTAACAGAACTTAAACCATGATAATCTCCTGCTAAAAGACTTCCAATTTAAAAACCCCTAAAGTTAAACCAGGCTGCTCTGATTTACAATTTAATTCTCCATTTTTTGACGAGAGGAAGTTTCCTTCTGAATCCTAATGAGAAAAGACTGCAGAAATTAAGATATTAAGTACATCGATGAAAGAGTCTCAGAACTGAAACTTGCCTCACAGAGACTGAAAGCAACCATAACCTTGTTTTTATGTAAACTTGCAATTAAAAACAAAAAACAACAAACCCAAGATATCAGAAGTAACCTATTAAATGGCTTTTGCAAAAGATAACTTGTCACCCTTAGGCAAGTCAGTTGTTCATCCAACACAAACCTGGTAGCCACGCTGTTCCTTGTGCCTGGGATGAGCGGAACACTGCTGTGAAAAACACTTCCTCCACACTGTCTGTCTTTAGCTTCCCAGAACCAGACAGATAGTAGATACAATTATATAAAATAAAAAAAATAAATCATGCTTTACATGGATATTTTCCAGACTCAAAACTGATTTGCAGAATTTCAGGACAGGGTTTACAGCACTGGGAAGAAATGCAGCTGCACAGTTGGGGACAAGTGAGCTGTGGGCCTGAGAAGAGGATGTGGACACTTTCCTTCTCCTTCAGGGACGCTTTCAAAACACTGTCCTGGGCAGGCCACCCCCAAACCAGCAAACCAATCAACCCAACTCAAACTCCAGGGACAGCCACCATGTTATTTAATGAGCAGATTCTGCTTGCCACAAGAAATGCATTTTCCTGGTTTGCTCCCACATGACTTCTTTAGTTCTAGAGGAACAAAATAACTTCTTAATTATCTTATGGTCAGACTCATAAAACATCAACTGATACCACTACAAATTTCCTTGCTGTCATTCCAAGCCACTCTCCAGGCCAAGCTCCTCTCTGCACTTGTCCTCTCCCTTGTTAGCTAAACTTGAAGGACTACACTGGGCATCACCTGCCAAGCATTTGCACACAGAGAAACTCTTGCTTACACAACAGCTGACTCTGGTGCTGGCACATGAAAAATAAAAGGCTGGTTTTCAAAAGGGAACACAAATTAAAACAATTAGATAGCACAAAAGGGATTTGAAAAAAGTACTGTATGGATTTTCATCTTCTGTCTCAAATAGATTAGCATTGCCCTCTCCCAGGCAATTCAAACTAAGATACAGAAAGCCTCCAGAAAACTAGCACAAGTAATGCACTCTAAAGGTGCAGAGAAAAGAAGTTCTCCTCAGGCAAAGATGACAATCCTCAAAGTCAAGTTGCCCTGGCTCGCAATTGTGCAGCAGAACAAAGCAATTTCTGATTCTATTTTTAACCCAGTGCTCATCAAAAGCCACACTTTGTGTGGTTTACTGTAAAAAAGCTCCAAACCCCACACAACAACCTCAATTCTGCGTCGCAAGAGACATCAACAGAACAGACGCAGGCTCCTTTAGAGTGTTCCATGGGTTCTCCTTTATTGTGGGATGCCCTCCTCTTTTATACAGAAAGTCAGAGGC
>VZUA01088577.1:0-18641 GCA_013401035.1 Horornis vulcanius
GCTGTCTATCTGGCTTTAAATTACATGCACAAGTTAAGTGACGGCATGATGGAATTGAGCAGTGGTGAGGGGGAACTGTAAAGTCTGATAAGAAGCAAGCGGCTAACACGATCCAACGGGCTAACTGGAAGGTGGAAAGAAAGACCACCTTGTAGCTCATGTTGCCGTTCATCACTAAACATCAGTAGTGCTGCTGTATGACAGGCTGTCTCTCCTGCCTGCCACTGCCTCATAGCCCTCCATCTGGCCGAGGTTCCCCATGTGCATGTGTTAAATAAACGCTTTGCAAAAGGGCAAAAAGGCAATCCTTGTTCCCGGGCGTTTACAGCTGGAGCAAGAACTGCCATCTGCCCCGAGCACAGTTTACATTGGCATTGGCTGCAAAGCCCTGATCAGACCTGAGTGCTGTTTTTTTCCCCACTTTCCTCCTCGTTTGTGCCCCTGGTACTCTGCCAGGGTTCTCCTGTTCTTTTGTTCCCAGGCCTGAGCCTGCAGGGAGTGTGCCTGGTGCTGGAACTGGCTGCTAGGACCATAAGAGAGCCCTCACTTGGTGACTGTGATGCTCTTGCTTGGGGCTTTCAACATGGTGCATGATTCTGCAGTGACAGTGTGAGCAGGGAGGGGAGGAAGTGAGAGGCAGGGCAAGATCTGACCTTTACTGAACATTTTGCCATGAGGTTTTGTCACTTTCATTCAGATGCTGCGTGTCTGAGATAAACACACGTTCAGTTATGAGTTTTCCTTTTGACCTCTGGAGGTTCCTGTGGTCAACACCAGACCTCCTTCTGCCACCTCCAGTAGAGACTGGAGCAGCTACATCTTTGCTCACCAGTGCCTGATCTCTCCTGCTCAGAAATCTCCTTGAAGGGAGTTGACCTTCTGCATTAGGTTCCCGTCTTGCAAGGCAGGAATGTGCTGCAGTTGATGGGAGTCATGGGGTGGAGGAATATGTTTGGAGCTCAGAGGAGACAAACTTTTGGTCTCCTTGAAGTTCTGACAGATCACTGAGTGCAAGTGATTTCATCTGAAATGTGGTTGGATGGTGCATGGTTTACCATTTCATATGTTGTTGTTTCCTTTTCTTCGTGTGATACTTGCAGAGCAGAGAAAGTGCCCAAACCCCATGACATTACTCTTCAGAGTTTAAATGGCTGCTTGGTACACTGTGCATACTGTTGTTAAGAGGGGGCAAAAATAAAGTTGCTCCTGCCTAAGAAAATTTCTTAGTGGTGGGATTTGGTACTAAACTGAACAGAATTTCAAGAAAATCTGCAAAACTGTAGGCCAGTCACAGACCTAACAGCCTCTTTCATACAAAACACTGCTTTCTGCTTGCACTGAAAATCATGTGCTTTAAATCATTGAACTGTGTTTGCTTGCTAGTGAAATTGTCCATATGGTAAGAGAGGATAACTGGTTGTGGTGATTCTGGATTTTGATTGCACTGAGTAATTCTTTGCATGGTTTTCCAAGTATTTGTATAGGTTATGCACTTGGGGCATCAAGATTCTGTGCCAGACTCAGGATTTCAGTGTTGTGACTGGTTAGTCTATTTTTTTAAGCTAACATAATGAAATCTCTATGTATTGTTTAGGCTGGGCAAGCTGCATGTGTCATGAGAAAGATGATGAATGAGGGTGGTTTGGGTTTTTTTTGAGCAGTAATTAGCATAATAAGTGTCTTTTTTTTTTTTTTTATTTTTCCCCCAAATCATCTAGGTCACTTTGAACTAGATGTTTCAGTTAGAGGTACATAAAACCATCATGACTTGGAGTCCTTTGCCAGCTACAGTATGTTTGGAAAATCTTTTCCAATTCAGAGTTTGTACAAATTGTTGTAGACTATACACATCATGCCTGATTCATATGGGGAGACTGTTTAAGTTGGTCAACACGTGAATGTCGTGCTTCGTACCATGGATTATGGGTGGGTAACAGCAAGGAACAGTCTCAATTTTTTGTCTGCTTGTTCATGTATGTTCATATTATCTGATTTTGGGGTCACTTTCCATGCACTTCTCTTTGCTAAATGCACACCTAACACCTTTACTTGAATTCAGGGAAGGTCCTACTTGGAGGATGGATTAGGATGTCACCAAGCAATCCCTTAGTATTGGGGAGCAGAAACTTATTTTTTTTTTTAATCAGAAAGCAACATCCTGGTACTGCTTTTTGAGTTTTCAAAGAAAAGTGCCCCAGAAAGTAAAAAAAAAAGGTTGATATTAATTTCTGTATGCTGTGTCATGCATCTATGCATGGCAATGACGAAGAACAGGTCTTTTCCAAATATCCTAAAAATTTGTATTGTTAAAAAGAAAACTAGTAGTCTTCCTACTCTTGACATGCATATATTGTAAAGGTTAGGCTTGGTGAAATAATTCTAAGGAGGCAAACCTAGGATGTACACCTTAAAGACTCATCAAATACAGCATAATCCTTTTGATCACTGTTTGCAATGGGAGATGGCTGCTGCTTTCATGGGGAAAGGCTTTAAGATAAGTGTTTGGATTTACTCAAGCGAGTTGGGAGAAATAAGTAGCCCATGTCACTGTAGCCTTGGTGGCTAATAATTCCTAAGCCACCAACTATGTGCTTAAAAACTGGGACTCATGTCTCCTGAGGAGTACCACCACCCAGGGAAAGCATTTCTCTGCTTCTCTAGTGTCTGTGTTTTTGATAGCTTGTCTGCTTGGATGATTGTACTGAACCACAATGTCTTGAAGCATGGGGTTTCCTTTGACGCTTTTTTTTGCTGTTTGAGAGCCCTGACTGCATGTCTGCCTTCTCTCTTCTTTTGGGTACTTCTATTGTTTTTCCACAGTCGTATCTTGTTCAGTCACATGCAAACACCTGTCCTGAAATTGAATTACTCTGCGGTGCAATCTAAAGTCATCCCCCATTTCAGCATCCTGTGCTTTCTGTTGTGTGTTGAGTTATGTTGCACCGTACTTTAGATGCGACAGCCATTTAATAATATTGAAGCCTTAGCTCTGCAGGGGCTAAAAAGATCCCAGCAGGCTTCTTAACTTCTACTCTCAGACATTATGGGAAATATTTTCTCCTCCCTGGAACTCTTCGGCATCCTCTTAATTAACACTATAAAAATCCATAGCCAGGTATGCATGAAGCCTGTTTAAATTTTTTGCAGTTTTCCAGAGTTTCTCTGTTCCTTCCTATTTAACCAGACAGTGATGCCAAGTGAGATATGAGAACGTAAAAGGAATAAAGGCAGCCTGGGTTATGCTGGATACTGTGTTCTTGTCAGGCAGCATACTTATCAAGTGCCTTTTCTGTACTCACCATAGGATCTTATTTTTTCCCTGCTCTACTCAGTATTTTTCTTTATCTCAGTCTCTGAAGTGTTGGGCATTTTAAAACTTTGCACTCTCCTTTCTCAGGACAGTATTCTTTTCTTCTCCAGACTGCTGTGGTCATGGTGTCTGTGGTACTTCTATGTAAGAGCCCCACTAGCTGGTATCAGACTTCATTTGACTAGAAGTTATCTTTCTATATATTTGACTAAGAAGCTATCTATGACAGAGATGAGAGAGATTATTCACTAGTTTAGGAAGTGGAGAAGCAGTATTAAAATTTGAGGTGGAGAGAAGAACTTAATAAATACTGGAAAATGGAGTAAATCCAAGGGAGTTCAGAATGGATATCACTTCAGATGAGGGCAGAGGAGGAGTAAAGAAGAGCTGCAGAGTGCTCAAACAGAGGAGGATTCCAGAGTGGCTGAGGGTCGGTTATAATGTGACACCGTGAGGGGGTGTCCGCTCCTCCACAGGGGTGATTCAGTTACCTTGGGGCAGACTGAGCACTGAAGGGTGCAGTGGTGGGGTGAAGATGCAGTGACATCTCCCTTGCTGAGAAGAGCATGAGATTTATTTGCTGCTATGAGTAATAAATTAGTATTCAGGTGAGGCAATTGAAGAGCTCATCAGTAACCATCTTCCCAAAACTTCTGCAGGGGAAGGCCAGGATTTCACAGAGCTGAAGGGAACCTTGATGAGGGTAAGCAGGGCTTACCCCATGCTCTTGTTGATATCATAAAGCAGTTTCTTTAATTAATTTTTTAAAATTGACTGGAGTTTATGGAGAGAATTTTGGATATCAGGGTGAGCATTTGGTGTGGGTGGAGTCTTGTCATCCAAACAAGTTGTTCAAGGGGTAAAAAAATAATAAAGGCATACATACAGAAAAGCCAACAGATGTGAAAGAGAGAGGGGAAGCTTACAAAGGAGAGGCTGAAAATTATTTATTGCATGAGGACTTTTTTGTCTTAAAGGCTTCTTTGGTGGTGTGTAATGTGTCTCCTAGGAAAGCTGGAGCGTGCTGACAGTGTATCAGTCTGGCACTATGTTAACACAAAGAAT
This sequence comes from Horornis vulcanius, assembly GCA_013401035.1. Lineage (NCBI taxonomy): Eukaryota > Metazoa > Chordata > Aves > Passeriformes > Scotocercidae > Horornis > Horornis vulcanius. The sequence goes on from VZUA01088577.1 coordinate 4,376, forward strand.
TTGTCCCATTGTCATAAAAAAATACCCCAAAACAACTGTAGTTCAGTAACATCAGTCCTTCTGCACATCCTAACTGTGGTGGGGGTTTGGAGATTGGGTGCAGCAGCCTTGGCAGTTACAGGCTTGGAAGAGAGCTGAAGGGCTCTCAAGGTCTGTGTAGAAGCTACAAGGGGGGCAGAGCAAGAGGTAATTAAAGAAGTTGGAAACAGAAAACAAGAGGCAAGGGAATATACATTCTTAAATATGTGATCTCCAAAGTAAGTAGTATTAGTGAAAAAAAAAATGTTTTTAGTTTTAGAGCAAACAAAACAGGAGAAAAATATATTTGGAGGACTGTGTGACCCACATGGCAGGGGGTGAGAGAGGACTCAATGACACCATCTTAGTAGTAATGTAAAACCCATTTCATCTAAATCACCCGTTCATCTGAGCTCTGGGAGGTGGTGAAATGGTTGGCTGGTTTCTTGGAAGCTGATGTAGAGTAAATTTGAGGTCAAAGTCCAGTGGAGGTCACAGTGTCTTGAAAATAATTACTGAGATGTGTCTTAATTGTCTTCCTTGCAAATTTCAGAAGACATACCTGGGAAAGAAAGGGATTCAAAACCATTATAATATATTAATGTTTCCATCACCAGTCAGGAATTGTGGTGACCTGTTGTATTAGAGTTTGTGTTGCTGCTCCTCTTCCTGCATCGAGAGAGAATACATGGTGCTGACCTTGATGCTTGGCTACAAGAGAGCCAAACTGGCACCTCTGATGAGTGTTAGGCATTGAGGGAGTTTATACTCCCTCAGCTCAGATATGAAGTGCTGCATTTGAGTGATATATTTCTCTATTTCTCCTTCCTTTTTTTTTTTTTTTTTNTTGCAGAAAAAGAAACAAGCAAGCAGAGACCAAGAATTTAATGGATGTATTTTTCACTGGCTCTTTTATCAACAGCATATGAAAAATCCCAAAGGACAGAAGCAGTTAGCTAACCAATGAGGCATCATAGCTGATTTTAGGTTCCATGCAGGAGAAAAAGATACTGAAGGCCCAGCAGCTCAAGGGGAAGAGATTTAAATTTAGGTTTGGTACTAAGAAACATGCCTCTCCTCTGCTTGGAGACCAGTCTGTAAGAGATTACTGTACCCCAGGGCAGCAGTTTGGAGGATGATAGAGATGTCAGCCTGTGAGTGCAAAGACTTGTACCACTGGATGATGAACCAGCAGGGATTTCTCATTAATGGAATGAATGTTAACAAGAATAATTCTGTTTTGTGAGCTGGTGTGTGTGTGGGAAGGATAAATGATAGGGGCTGATGGATGGTCTTCACAGAGATTTGATTAGGAAGAAGGTGAATGGCAGTGTGTGTGAGAGAGGGGGAGGTGTATGCAGGTGGTACATCCATTGCTGTAGGCAGGCACCCTTCTAGTTGGTAATGTCTGACAGAGAAGTCAGCAGAAGTAACCAGACAGTTCCTAAGCAAAAGCAGAAGCTGAGCACGGGTGTGGATATTTCATTTTTAGTGTCTTGTGCATTGTAGGGTCTTGGGTTTTATGTTGCACAGTGGTAGCAAACCTGTATCCAAGAATTTCTCTATTAAACTTTGGTCAGTAACAGAGCTTTTTGCTTTCTGCTAATAAAGCATTTGACTATTGATATTAATTCCCACAATCAGTATGGGAGCACTGAATGACACCTTTTCCGACCTGCTTAGCATAATTTTTGGCTCTGAAGTAACACTCTTAAAGTTTATATAAGCTCTTCCCAGCTTATATAAACTTTTTTCAGCTTTTCCTGAAAAAGCAGGAGATAGGCCAGACCTACTGGTTGAGAGGCCAAGCAGGCAGAACCAACAGAAACAATCCCTCATCCTGCCTGAGGCCTTCATATGCTTCTGGAATGCAAATAATAAATGAAAAAAAGCAAAATAGTAACATAGCTGAGTAGGCACTCCAGCAGATTTAGCAGCTCCACCCTCAGGTACAATGGTAGCTGAAAAAGTGAAGGAACTGCATGAACTGCTCGAGAGATGTAGAAATAGGGAAAGAAACGTGAATCCCTTTGACACTGAGATGTGGGAGACCCCCTAACCCGAAAAGCCGAGCCTCTGATATCTTCCCTGCTGCCTTTGCCAGGAAGCCATTAGGACCCCCGCCTGAGGCCCGCTGGAGCTCAGCGGCGGGGTGGCAGATGGCAGGAGGAGTTCCCGACCCGGCTGCCCCGCCGCTGCCAGCCCCGCGTGCGGGATGCCAGGCGCGGGGAAGCCGGCGGCCAAGCCGCGCTCCCCTCGGGAGCGAGCGAGACGGCAGAGGTGGAGACTTGGCTCCGTCCCCTCGGCTCAGCCGGCCAAAAGGGCTGCTCTGGCACAAGGGAGGGAGTGTGCTGGAAGTCGTCCACAACCGGCTGCTCCCAGTCTGGGAGGGGATGGGCAGAGGAGATGTGCTCCTTTCCAGGGCTCTGCCTGCATCCGTGTGCCGGTACCCTGCGCACACCGCTTCGGTGCTTTAGTGACTCGAGCTGACCCCTGAGGGTGTTGAGGCCGATGGTGGAGCACGTGAGCTGCTCTCCTAAGAGCTGAAGGTGATGCTCACCGGCACAGAGAGGGGCTCCAGGGGCTCCGTCACTAACATTTCCTGGGACTGAGCTGTTTGTTCTTTGACAGAATTAGTCTGGATTCCTTATGATTCCTCATCCGTAGTTGCCGTCTGTTTTCCCCAATGGCATTAAGCATTTTTTCAGATCAAGATCCCATTCCCCCAAATTTGATCTCATCTATATAGTGAAAAAAAAGTTAATATATAAAATAAACTGTGGCGTGCAGTGAATGTAAATGAGGGATACCTGTGCTCCTTTTTTCTCCCGTGGAGAAACACATTACTTCTCTGACTAATCCTATTGATTTGGCTGGGGAGCTATGGCCTGCTGCTGATGTCAAGTCCAAGTGGCAGGATCCGGCTGTACAGTGGCAGGTCTCCGTGGCCGTTGGCACAAATCCCTTATTCCCCAGCTGACTCCACTGAAATCTCCTGAGGTTACCCCTGAGCTATTTGAGAAGAGCTGGGTTTTCAAATCATGACCCTGACTTAGGAGTACATTTTTAAAATTTCTACTTGCAATGTCCTGTGGCAAAGGTTTACTTTTCACTCAGTGGAGCTGGCGGCAGAGAAAGTCAAATGAGTTTTCCTAATCTGGTATGTTCTAAATCTGGTTTGTCTCAAATACAGCCTGAGAGATATGCAGCGCAAGTGGAAAAATAACTGCCAGCACGCAGATGCGTGTCCTCTCGGAGCAAATAAAGCTGACTTTTAAAATAAATGTTAAATCTCATCCTTGGTATGAAGGGAGACAGGCCTGTAGCTCAGGTATGGGGAGAGATATTTTAAGGTGGGCTGTGGAAGAAAGCTCACCACCAAGCTTCTGACCCAGCGTACATGTCCCTTTTTATCTGCTAAGTCCAATAATAAGCTTGTTATTAGAGGACATCTGTTACTGCCTGATAACACGTACAGCGAGCGGGAGCACAGCGTTGGTGGGCAGCCAGGGATTTTGGCAGCTGTGGGGAGCAGCAGCTTCGTGGACTGTTTCACACCTCGTCCAGAGCTGGGGCAGCACATCCCTCCCGTGGGCCTGTGGCTGGGTGGGAGGATGCCAGGAGTTCGAGGCGAGGGCTGTTCCTGCATGGAGCTCCCCTGTGCCAGCTGGTGTGCACATGTGCCAAAGCCTCACCCACTCATCCTCCTGCAGCCGCAGCTGGCCCCCTCGGTGCCAGGTCAGCATGGTGGGTCTCCTGGCATACCTCCAGGACAGGCAGCGGAGCAGCTGGGAGAAACATGCCACACACTGGGTTCTGCCTTTTCCTTCTGCATTTCCAGAGGATGCAGTTCACACACTAGTTTCTTGCCCCCAAGCCTCCTTGCCTGAAGAAAAACATTCAAGGAGACTGTGTGAGCTGAATCTGAGCATCATGAGGTTTTCCCCAAAGTCATCCCTGTAGGTAATGTATATTTATGAGCGGAACAAAGTGGGCTGCAGATACTTTGAAAGGCTGCTTTCCTCTCAGGGTGGCTTAGCATTTAGGGAAGTAAGGAGTGGAGATGCTGTCCAGACTGCATTTGCCAGTGGCAGAGCAGGCTGGTGCAGGACAGATGTCATCTTCCACCTGCCTCCTTATGTGTCAGGAGATGGTTATCCTTCCATTGTCTAGAGGGAGCCTACAAGAAAACTGGAGAGGGACTTTCTACAGGGGCACATAGTGGTAGGAAAAGGAGAAATGGCTTTAGATTGAAAGAAGGTAGATTTAGATTAGATATTAGGAAGAAATGCCTTATGGTGAGGGTGGTGAGGCACTGGAACAGGCTGCCTAGAGAAGCTGTAGATGCCTCATCCCTGGCACTGTTCAGAGCCAAGTTGGATGGGGATCTGAGCAACCTGGTGCAGTGGGTGGTGACCCTGCCCATGGCAGGTGAGTTGGAGGTGATCTACTCCTTCCATTCCAAACCATTCTATGATCTTACACTGCTCTGTACATCCCTCTGCTGGGCTTCAGCTCATCACAGGGTGACACAGCTCCATTCCAGCAATGAGACTGTGTCTGTACCACCATGTGTGCCCTGAGCCTGGCTCTTGTCTGGGAAAGGGTCTTTTGAGAGAGGGAGATCGGGGATGGAAAGTGAGTTGAATTTGCACCAGAGCCTGCACTGTTTATGTATGAGCAATGCTGATGTCATTTACAGGGTCACCATTGGACACCTGAATTAGTTTGTGGCACTAGCAATACAAGGTGTGACATGAAGTAAAGGCCAGCTTGCTTTTCTGCTGGTGGTCTTGTGGGCTCTGTGAGTGTTTGCTGGGCTGGGCTGCTGATTGGTTCAAATTGCATTTCATGCAGAGGCCAGGGCTTTCCAGCTGAATCATTTTGGCCACCATAGAGCACCCAATTTCTCTGTATCTGATCACATATCTCTTTCTCAATATATATAGATATATTGAGATATGCATAGACTAATATGTATATCTATATCTATATCTATATCTAGATCTATATCTAGATCTAGATCTAGATCTAGATCTATAGATCTATATCTATGTATTTTACCAGGCCAAACTTCTTCTTTTGTGCAAGGCATTTCAAGAAGGGATTGTTCCCCAGCTTAAGAAGCTCATGGTGGGTTATCTGCAGATCTTGATAAGCTCAGTTTTCCCTGTGTTGCTAGCACAGTCCCGCTGCTCTGGGAAATCCACCAGTTTCATTTAATTTGCCATGTGAATTTGAGATTCATTAAAGCACTGTCTATTTCTGTGGTTGCGTAGGTCTCTGTAAAGGCCTCCAGGTAGCCCAGTTTTTGTTGGACATACCTCAGGTACCATATTCTTCCAAAAGAGCCTCTGTTGAGCTGGATTGTTTCCAGGGCTCCTCAAGAGGAATGAAGAGTGCCACATCTGGCTAATGATTTGCTGTAGCCAACATGTGAGTTTACTTCAATGACAGCAGGTTTTTTGCTCATGGATCAAACATCAAAGGATTCTTACATAATGCAACATCTTTTAACATTGGTAAAGTATTAGGTCATAATCATGTAGTGCTCTGATATATATTATTATTCTATTTTATTTCTGAATGTGGTTCACCTCAATTCAGATGATCCCCTAGCCTTGCAGAAAATAGTATCCAAGCAATAGAGGTGACTTATAGTGAGTCTTGGTTAGGTAGCTCTGAATTTTTCCTGCACCCTAAGCAGCAGCAGCATTCCAAACAGGTGCAGCCAACTTTCCTGATTCCTTGTCTGTATCACATCTTTCAGGTGGCTGTGAGACTCAGAGAGCCAGGAGAGAGGATTCTCTGGCTGGTGTGGTAGGCTTGAGCTCACCAAGGGCTGGGCTAGCAGGCATGCCTTGGATGAGCAAATCTCACTGTCTGGCATCCCATGCTTTGCTCCATCAGTTGGTCACTCCAGAGGGCAGTGGGAGACATAATTCTTTAAAGACTGCTTTTGCTGGGAAAATACAAGTGTTGAAACAGACTTTGATGAGGAATTTACAGCTCCTGCCAGCATGCTGTTTTCGTGTGTTGCATATAGCAAGGGTCTGCTTTTATATTTCCCTGTGGGGTGTCCCAGTCAGATAGGTAGGTATAATTTTTCTGCTGAATTGTGGAGATTTTGTGTTGGTTTCTGTTGCCTGCTTTTTACTTCCTCCTCCAAAAGTGTAGCATGCGTGGGTCCCTATATGAAGTTCATTTTTCTAGGCAATAATTAGATTTTCAGATTTCAAATATTTAAGATACTTCTTCTACAGTGAAAGCTGGCACATAGGGAGCAGAATAGAAAGTTTGGAAGTGTGGAGGACATTTCAGCCCAGGTTTATGTAGGGGTAAATCCTCTCCAGCACCATGCTTTTTGGCATTACCTGCTTGGAGAAGCCAGGGCTGCAGGTTTCTGAGCATCCTCCTGAGAGCAAGCCTGCCATTTGTCAGCATTTGCACTGGCACAGGCAGTGAAGGCTTTGACAGCAAAACGGCGCTGATCAGCTCTGGTTCTGCTCCTCACCACCCCTCCCTAGGCTTCCAGGAAGATCTGCCTTTCCTGTCACTCAGGATAATGATTCCTCACCGGCAGCACAGAGATCTAGAAATGCACTGTAATCTTGCCAAGAGTTTGATTCCCCATCTGGGACTGCTGGATTTATATAGCCAAGCAGTAGATGGTCATTGCACTTAAACTTGTGTGTGGGTGTGCTGAACCTCTAAATGGGCTGAAGGGTCTCTCTTTGTGTGGAAATAAGCTTGATTCTTGGAGTGGTGAAATCTGTGGATTTCATTGCATATACTGGTTTAGATTTAACTTGATCTAGCTATTAAGTTTTAAATTATTTTTCTTTTTTTTTGTTTAAGGGTGGATTAATAATTCATTCTCAAATTGGTAGTTAGCGCAATGGATATTTAATCGTAAATGTATATCTTTAATTGGAACTTGATACACAAATGCAAAAATTCCTTATCTTGCAGTTTTTCAAAAGCACACATATTAAACCACAGCCTTGCCCTTCAAAAATACTATTCTGTGTATTTAAAGGTCTGAATGACCTTTTAATCAGACGTTACACCTTTACTTCCAGCTGATATGACAACATCTGACAGTAACTCAACCTGATGTGCCAAGAAAATAAATAAAAGCTGTCTCAGTCAGTACGTCTTTAAATCTCACTGTCTAGCTGTGGTTTTGTGTTCAGGCAGATGGACCCACAGCAGAATATTACATTTAGTTTTCAAGTGAAGACAATGTATTAAATTTAATATGTTTGCATGTTTGACTGTTCTTTTGAGGTCAATTTAGTCATACGATTGTTTCCTGCCATTCCAAACTTCAGTCTCTTCTCAGCCAAGCTCTTTATAAATTACAAATCTGTAAGCCTCACTCTCAGCAGCCATCTTACAGCCCACACAGACCGGTGTCGATGGTCTAGAAATTGCATTAGCTCTCCTCGGTGTACCTGGGTGCGAGGGCTGCCGTGCTCTGTCACTGCTTGTGCTCGTGCTCACCTCACATAAACGGGCAGAACAGGGACTGATAAAGATGGATATGAGCAACTCCTACTTTTGCACCACCAACACAAAGAGAACTCACACTAGTCAGGGTGATTGTATTCAACATACCAGCTCATTGTCCTTGGAAGTTAATTTTTGGATGATTTATTGAAGTGTAACATTTGTGGAGGGGGAGTGGATATTAAATTGACAACAGGTCAGAGTTCTGATAATACAGCAGAATTATTTTGATCTCTGGTATTTCCAAGTGCAGAAGCAATAAACATAACAATAACAGCTTCCCTTTCATATGGCTTTTACAAAAAGAGAAGCTGTGTACTGCTTGAGCCTGTTTATCACAAACTGGGCTAATTATTCAACAAAAAATACATGCCATACTAGTGAGCCTTTCCCTGGAATTCAGAAAGTAATATTCTGACACCGAGTACAATGCATGTATTACACTGCAGGGTCTGTGGTTTGTTGGGTTTTTGTGGAAAAACTAGGAAAACAATAAAAAGGTCTTCTCTGAAACAAAAATGAAAGAATTCTTTCAAAAAGAGACATGGTACTTAAATGTGGCAGCAGCAACATCCATGAGAACTTATTTGTTACAAATATTTATTTGCAAATTTCCAGAGTTTTGCTTTTAGGAGAATTTTTTTCAGATATAACACTACTGTTTTGTGGGTAGTTCTTAATGAAACAAGTATGTGTGAGCTGGGGCAGACTGATAGTGTCGTGTTAGAGCTCACTCTCCTCTCCTTGGACAGTGCAGTAATTAATTCTGGAGGGGACACATGTGGGTCGAGATGCATGGGTTCAAGGGTGCTCCCATCATCTTTTGGCTGAAGGAAATTGAGGACAAGTACCTCACAGAAATGACACAGCCTTTGCAGGCTCAGCCCCTTCAGCCTCTCATGTAGGTTGTACGTTAAAGCTGTGAAGGGAATTTTCTGCTACTCAAATGTGTACGGAGACACCTGGATGCAAGTGGGTGCCATTTTCAGGGTGCAGCACTGGGGGGAAGGAGGGGGGTAGCAGCTCTGTTTACACAGGACTGTTTCTGTGTAAGCCAAGGTCCTGCACGTGTGTGAAAGAAAGGACAGGGGCAGTCTGGGCAGCACCCTTAAGTCAGCAGGGTGATTCACTATTGGAATGAACTCATGGATGTGTTTTCAGTTCTTTCTGCGTTGCAACCTAAATGTGGAACAAGGTGAGGTTTGAAAAAGCCAACCTCTCCTCCTAAAGTGTCTGAAGACACAGTACACTTTCTGAGTGACAGAGCAGTGCCTTTGCTTCTCCACTGTCATCAGCATGGTCTTGCCAAAGTGTCTGTTTAACCCACAAACCCACCAAGCAGCAATTGTGTGCCCAGTATGCCGGGTCTAGGCAGAAACCATCGTATAACCATGGGTATTCTAAAAGCACTGTCTGTTTTCCAGATACCTTCTCTAGCAATGTTTACATTTTCATGACTACCTTGTTAACAAACTAAGGAGAAGACAGCATGTTAGGTGTGTTACACACTGAGTACAATGTATTGGGTGTGATCCTAAAATGGTGTGTGTTTGGAAAGGATGTTTCTATTAATTGTCAAGCAATAGGAGGCATCGTGTTGTTCCTAGATAACTGAAAGTATGCCTAAAATGTAAAGGAAAAGAACAACTAGAACTCAAGTATGCCAATGCCACAAAAGAAAGCTTAACTTGTTTTCTTGCTTTTTTTTTAGAGAACACCTGTTCCCAGCGCTGAAGCATTCCGATGGTTCTTTTAAGCAGTAGTGTATCTTATTTTCGAGGCAGTCCGAAGTGAATGGCAAGCTAAAGTCTTGTTTTAAGAAACTGCTTAGTCCACCATTGAAGAATATACTCAGATACTATTTTCATTTATGTATAGGGGTTTCCTCAAAAGCAAAAAACAAAAATCTGTGAGCCTGGGGAATTGGCCAGCTTCTTCACATTCAGTACACCAATTCTTTCTTTGATGTAACTTAGCTATACTAGTGAAGTTGTTGTCTATTTTTAAAGTGGCTGTAAAAAAAAAAAAAGTTTGGGTAAACCCCTGCTATAAAGTCATGTATCTTTGAAAAGTAACATATCTATACTTCATTTTCAAATATATGTGTTTCAGTACTGTAAACTGTACAGATAGCCGCTTGTATTTTGTGTGTTTAGACACAAGGAGACAATCATGTCTGAGCATCAATGGAGATACACGGTTTGTACACAACAGTGTGGTTCTGCGAATTAAATCTGGAGCAATAAATTCTAGCTTTAACTATTATTTTGCTAGTTGTTTAGCAGCAGCAGCAGCAACAGCAGCACTGTTTAACCATGCATCCTTCCATAGAGACTTGATGCCAAGTTTTCCAAGATAAAAAGATCATGACGCATCTGGCAATTACCTTCTGTTGTGTTGTTGTGAGAGGGGAAGACGTAACACTTAAAATTAATCTTTCAAGCACTATATTAGAATAGTGGTTTATGCACTTGCATTGCTTCCAAAGGAGCTTTACGGAGGGGTATCTCCCCAAAAATGCTGTCTAGTGTCCGACTCGTTTTTCACTGTGCTCTGAGCTGGAGTGCCCAGCATAGGCGGATGTGCAAAAACTAGTCGTCTAAATAAAGGTTGTTCGAGGATGCAAAACAAAGTATGAAACCTTAGGAAAAATGATGACTCAGCTTCATTACCCTTCACCTACAAGATCTTATGTAACATTTTCAGTCAATGGAGTAAATATTTTATAAAGTGGAATGCCATATTTTTGGTTCAGGTGGAGCTCTTCACAGTTATGGGAGTTTTGACAGTTGGACTGATTTGGGTCTCACTTGCACTTGTGCTCATTTGAGAGCCTGGATATTTTTGTGGTATAAAAATAATTTTTTTAAAATGCTTTTAAAGAAAGACCACTTCTGCCCACACGTTTCTTGGTCCACTGATCTCAGCTTTGCTGAATGACTGGTCCCTTAGAGCCCCACAAAAATGCTTTGCTGTTCTTCTTCCTGTTCTAGCTGTATGGAAGAAATGTCTACTCCATGGAAAGGCAGCACACAGAGGGATATACATGACATGCTGTAAAAAATATGGAGGATTCTTTACTTAGGGATACTTACTATCAGTTGATCATCACTTCTTATTGCTTGGCTTTGTCATACCACTCACGAGTGAGAAGGCCATGCCATCAAAGGAAGTGAATGCTGTTGTGCCATGTATTTGATAGATTTATAATTTTGTACAAGATCAGCCTACCAGTAGTTTCAGAGATGAGATACTGGGCATGGAACTAACCAGTTAATGTTGCACAGCACATGCAATCTCCTACTGTTTCAGCACTTTCTCCAGTTTTTGCTAAGTACCTCAGCCTTTGGACCCCGGTCACACTTACTTGGTGAAGCACGAGGAGTGGGTTGGGAATGCTCCAGTGTGGGACCTGTGCAGGGGGGGAAGATCCCAGCTTTGGCAAGTGAGGTCTGGCAGGAACTGGGAACAGCCCAGAAAGTGAAGACCACGGGATGGAGGAGGAGAAACCTCCTGAGGTGACATGTGTGTGTCAGCAGGACCGGGCAGAGCGTGGGTGACCCAGGGTAACTGGAGGGCACAGTTGGTCTGAGTTTACAGCTGCATCCTCAGCTTAGGGTCAGTGCACGTGTCTGTGTCTGTGTATGACGTCACATACATGGCTTCAGAGGTGGAATGTCACACTTAAAATGCTTCTATCATGGTGCCCCTCTTACAGTTTGTGAGAGCCTCAGTTGAATACTCATCCAATGCCCATTCAATGAGCTTTGTGTCTGTTTGTATGGCAGCCGTGTATGGATTTTTTTTTTTTTTTGTGTTAAAGACTTTTTGGTTAGGGGCCTCTGTTACTGATCACTAGACCAATACGAGTTCTGCAAGGTCTTCTCTACCAAAGTGCTGATTGATTTACAAACTGAAGCCTTATTTGCACATCTGGCTGGTAATCTTGCCTTGCTCTTTGGAAAACTCTCATTGCCCTTACAGAAGCAGAGGCAAAATTAAGTTCAGGCTACATTAGGTGTACAAAGATACCCATAGCAATGTACTTAATGTCTAATACCCTAATGTTGCATGTCTTTTTGTGGTTCCTTTTTTTTTGTTTTGTTGTTTTGTTTTAAAGAACTGATGGATCTGTATATTGTAATTGTGGTGTTTTACATGTCAATTCAGAATTGTTAAACACACAAACAAGCATACCTGTTAATTATTGAAAATGAACAAGAGGTGATTTTTCTTTGATTTACCCATATGGTTTTTGTTTTGGATGTTGTTCCTTTGCACCATCAGGTTTTTAGATTCTGCTGAAACAGTATTTATATGATGTAGTGCACATAGAGCATTTTAATTAGTGATGTTTTAAGAAGGAAATCCATTTTCTGGCCTGTCTCTCCCCACTGTCCTCCCCACCCCTCCCCATTTATATACATATGTGTCAATCAGATTATTGTCAAGTACTAATTACCAAATTTGGGCTTTTCACTAGGTCCAATACAGTTTTCCAGTGTGAAAATTTGTATTCTTCTCCATTCCCCATTCTCACAGTGAAAAGTTGAAAAAAAAGGGTGAGGGCAAAAAAATAAAAAAGCAAAATTCTTTCTGTCTTCTAGGTGTGAGTGCTAAGCCTAGCAGAAGCATTTTTGGCATACCCCAGATAAACTTATGAAAAATGGTAAGCTTGAAAGGGAGGCACACGTACCCATTCTGTCAATTAATAACAGACCCTCCCTATGAGGGAAAATACTCCCTTTTGTACAGACCCCCTAGTATGTAAGTCCTACAATTAATGTTGAAGAATGTAAAGTCTTTAAATGGGCTATATCTGTAATCAAATAATGAAGAAAGAAAGTAGTTAAATGAACATACCATTCAGGGTCGAATGCATTCAGCAAAAAGCAGTAGTGGGTCTTTGATCATGGTTAGATGCATAGTGATATCAAACAGTGGGTTCTCATGTAACAGCTAAATGTTTCAGATTTTGTTTTTATTAAATTTGGCAGTTTCACGCTGAGCTCTACTGTATTCTTAGTGAACAAAAGACAGCTCCTATGTTAGAAAGTACTCCATTTTCACAATTGCAGGGAACTAGGAGGGTATTTTCAGAAACATGGGCCACAGAAATGTACTCCTTTCACAGTGTTCTCCTATTTCTGAACTGTGCAGTTATCTATTAAATTTTCTAATAGATATTTGTGTAAGGTGTATGTATGCTTGTGCAATTATGGAAAAAAAAACCAGTTTTGGAAAACAGTGTATTTATGAAAAAATAATCACTTATGGGGCATGTACAAAACTGTATAAAAACATTCAATTTGCCCAGTAAAGTTGTTTTTGTGATATTTCTGTGTTGTTGAATAAAGGACTTTAGTATTCAAAATATCTCTCTTTTTCCATAAACAGGTCCTGTTTGTGGGATCTTAAACAAAGGAAACTTCTTTTACAAAAGAACCCTCAAAATGAGCGAGAAGGTCCAAATGCTGACCTCAGTCTTGCATATGGGAATGAATGCTTATGAAGGGATGGTACAGTAGCCACAGAGCTTATTCCTTCTCAATTGGCAGTTGATGGAAACCCCATAAGCTGTATAACTAAACGTAGCATCGTACTCTGGATTTTTTAAAATAGCAGAAAAAAATATTGCCTTTTTTTTCGACTAGGAATGTTACTTTGAGATTTTGGGGCTATGAAAGGTTAGTGAAGTAGGAGCAAGACTGATTACAGAACCGCCTTAAACCCATTAATGCAGACCTGTGTTGTGTAAAAAGAGTGGACTAGTGAGGGTGGTGTGATAAATTAGCAGTTAGCTTTGTATGGAGAAGCATGCAAAGGTGAAATCTCATCCGTAGCTCTTGCAACAAACAATAGTCCTGAGGATAGATCATCCCGTTGCTGTTGAAGTACTTGGAATTACAAATACGGTTTGTGAGAGAATGACAACATTATCTTCCTTTCTGTTTTACTGCTTCTCAGTTCAAAGTTCATCTCTCTACCTGTCTCAAAAACTGTACATAGCTAAGGAAATGTTTTACTATTGACATTTTGTTTCCCCATACTACTTGCTGGCATTGAAGCAACTTCAGATAGGTGGGAAGGTTTGTGACAAGCACATCATCTGATTTTGGTGAAATTTGGAACGTCATTTTTCTGCAAATATTCCTTTAATCAACAGAAACTCTGCTCTTAGGTGCCAAAACAGAATTTTGAACGAGTTTGAAAAATGAGGTAGGTCCTTAGTCTGTGAGATGCCTTCAATGCCAGCTGATTTTCCAGGGGGAGCCTTAGTGTATCCTTTTGTTTTTTAAAGAAAGCAACAAAAGTAAAAGGAACAGAAGTGGATTTTCCACTGATCCTGTCTGCTCTCATCAAAATCCGTAAGGATATATGTTCTTGGGAGACATAGACCGCTCATTAGACAAGAGTGAATCTTGAGGTCTGTTTGAAGAGGAGGAAAAGGGCTGCTAGGTTGCTCAGGCATACTCAGTGATCTCTCTGGATTAAATATAGAATTCACAGGGAGGAAATACACTCATTTCATGAGACGGTCGATTTGGAAGCAGGAAGAGGTCTCTGAGTTCCTATTCTTTTAATGCTTTCTCTTTCAACATTTTTTCCCCTCAAGTATTGTTTTATACTGGTCTGAATGAAAAACGTCCCTCAGCTCCAAAGAAATACTCACCCCAGATATGAACCTTGCAGTTTAAAACTACCTCTAGTTTTTTACAGCTTTTATTTTTTCATT
>VZUA01088592.1:0-21088 GCA_013401035.1 Horornis vulcanius
GCTACTCCACAAAACTGAGGGATTTGATTTCAATATGAAAAGTGATGATAACCTCCAAAAATTATTTTAGTAAAAGAAAATCCCAAAAAGCAAGGTAAACTTATTACTAATTATGTTAGACAGGCAAGGCATTCTGTGCAGTTCAGCCTCAACTGAGGCTTTTTGGGAAGCAAACAGACATTCCCCAGCCTTCAGATAGCTAAAGGAAGATATTAGACAACACTTGCCAAGAATGAGTATTTGCCCAGTTGCATGAGCTATAGAATGGGAGATCATGTCACACATTTCAGCTGATCTTGGAATATCCACTGAGAAAAAAGACAAAAGTCAAGTATTGGAGACATATTTCAAAAGAGCAACCAGGCCTGGCTGGGCTGCTGTAGTCACAGTGCTGTGATACTAGGCTTGAGATGCAGAAGAAAAGAAAAACAGAACTGGAGTCAATTGACTCAATTACATTATTTCATCAAGTTTTTCTGGAAAATTTGTCTTCTTGAATAAGCTTGGTTTCACTTCTTCAGTAAGTTTGGTTGAAAAGGAAACTGGATAACTGTGATACATTTAGGATTCTAGATGCACTCATGCTGCAAGACATTCTGATAAAAGTTAGTGCTATATAAATATCAATAAAGCATATTTTAAATGGAGACCATATCAGCTGAGTTCTCAGAAAGTAGAGTCAATAAATAAACATTAATGTTTGCTACAGAAGGTAAAAGGATTTAAACAAGGTTTGCAGCTATTCAATAGTCCCATCAATATCTGAGAAAAAACATTATCAAAACTACTGTAGATAAAATTCACAGATGCCAATGATACCTTTTTAGAATAATAAAAGGAGGGGAAGGCAGCTTTAGGCAGCAGCTTGAATTCTGTGAAAAACACACTTCAGGAGAAAAAAACATACCCCAAAGCAGGGCTGCACTATGGACATAAGGAATGAGAGCAGCTGCCTGCAGCTCCTGCAGAAGAGAGGCTGTGCTGCCAGACAGAGCCTGTTGGGAAAAGCTGGGAGGTGACACTGGACTAGTGCATCCTTATGGCCTTCCTACATAATGCTACACCTGAAGGGAGTTAATCCAACCCCTCAGCAAGGGAAGAGAGGACACTTTCTCTTGGATACAGAATTGACAGGAATGATTTTGGGAGGTCTTCAGCCTCCCCCGTGCACCAGCAAGGCACAGCTCTATGAACACACAACCCATGATGGGTACAGCCTAACTCTGTTGGGGAGTTGTCTTGAATTGCTGCAAGTCCTTCTTATGGGGATCACAGAGACCCATTGAACCACCACTAAGAAAAGCAAAAATTGCCAGCAACCCTCCAGGTGTGAGGCACTGCAGGTCTTTCTTTACCTAGAACTGGGCACAAAAGCTGCCCCCTGATGCTGCCTGACAGTGAAGGCAGCCTGCAAACCCCTTTGGGCTCTTGTCCATCCTTCAAGGCAGAGAGAAAAACACCCACATTCTTGCTCAACAATTTGCTCAACCCCTCCAAGTGTCCCATGTGAAAAAGCTGTGCTTAGTACAGTTGAGTTTCAAATTCATTGCTAGGACTCTGAGGCACCACAATAACACAGTTAAAACACCACCAGATGTGTGTCATATAATACATGTTAAAAAAAGAAAAGACATACTGTGTGCAGATACAACAACAATTTGCTGTTCAAATTAATTCAGGAATCAGTACCATCCCTATAAACCCAATATATAAAACATATGCTACTGTAGGCATGCATAAATTGCATGCATTTTTTATCCAGATAAAGCCACACGTGCAACTAATAAAGTGAAAAAAAGAAAAGAAACAAAGTAAATAAATAAATGCAAAGGCTGCCTAGGGAATAATGAATTTTGCAGAAACTGCTGTCAAAGATCACAGTGCTGAGCAGAGCCCCAGCAGGAGAGTCACAGCCTGGCCTTGGGCATTGCAGCAGGCAATTCCCATGCAGCAGAAATGGACCCCAAAACAGTTTTCTTGCCCAGCATTGGGGTGAGGTTGGGCTACAGTGGCACAGTTCAAGTCACAGAGGAGGCCCCACATGCCCAGGACCAGGGCTGACATTGTGTGTTCCCAGCCCTTCCTCAGGCCAGCCCACAGTCACGTCCCTTTTATGCCTGATGATCCCAAAAACCCAGGAGTGAGGCTCCAGCCCCACAGCAGCTGGGGGAACTGCTGGCTTTAAAGGCAAGAACAGAACCACCACTGCAGCGTGGAAGGAACTGATGGCTGGCTGGCACAGTGGGAATTTAGCAAAGCAGAGACAATTCCCATGCACACCACCATGAGCAGTTTTATTCCAGCTCCTACCTTGTTCAAGCCAGCCTTGCAATTTGCTTTTATTACTAATTCAAACTCTACTTGAATTCTGCCTAGACTTATGGGATCTGTCCTTTCCCTGGCAGGGGTCTTTGTCCCCCAGCCAGCTGTCCCGTGTCACCCAGAGGCAATGGAGAGCTAACCACTGCTGCTTCAGCTCAACAAGAGCCAGAGCCATTTTCTCCAGGCTCCCTGCACTAACAGATGAAACAAGCCAACTCTGGCAAAAATCAGAGCAAACCTCACACCTCTGCAGGTCTGGACGTGAAGCAGAGGCAACCCAAAACATCACTGTGTGTCTGGTTGTGATCATCCACTGTGATCAGTCACGACACTGGAGTTGCCAAGGAAACGTTTGGTAAGGCCATGAGCTCCAACACCACCAGGGCAAGTTTTCTGACTTGGGAAAATTGTTGAAACTACCAGAGCAAGCACAGCCAGCTCCTCAAGGAAACACAGAAGCAATTTCCTCTAAATGCCCAGGGGACATCCTGTTTGCTGATCGACATCCTGAAGAAAACAAAAATCTAAGAATAATTAGAGGCTAAGCAACTAAGGTGAAACCCTTTGGTAATTTTCAGTCCCGAGTAACTAAAAAGGGGTGACAATTACTTTAGCTAATGATCACTGAATGTGGAGAATAATGTTCACAGCTGAGGAAGGGGAAGCAGCTCTTTAGAAGGCAGCACTGCTGTCAGGCTGAGCCCAGAGCTCCTTGAAATAGCTGGTAGAGACTTGCTACCATCAAGGGACACAGGGCACTACCCAAAAATGCAAGGAACTGAAGACAGCACTGGAAGCTCAGTGCAGATGGACTGGGATCCATCTTCCCACAGATTCCAGAGTTTAGTTTATGAGAGAGAAAAAAATCTTGTTGTTGGCCCTGTCTGTACTCTTATGATGTGCAGCACAGGAGTGGCTTGGCACTAGCTACACATTCCCTAAAACAGTGGCTTTTAACATTTCTCAGTCACAAAAGGACTGGCTGGCACTCTGTAGCTTTGATACAGCTGAAAGGGCAAACTGCAGAGCTAAACACACCAGGCAGACACTGAGGGTTATCCAGCTGGCCTGAATTGCTCCCTGTGAGTTCAGACAGCCTCTCCTCACTGCTTCTGCAGAGAAAAAAATGTAATTGGTGCCTTCCAGAAAGGGGTCAGGCTGTGCCTGGGGATGAGCTGGGTCCAGAGGAGGGGAAGCCTGCCCAAGGCAGGCCCAGAGAAATGTGAGCCATTGCACCTGCACTGTTTCACAGAGGGCACAAAGCCTTGTCAAAGCCCAAAATAAACAAGTCCACTAGTTCAACTAAAAGCCTGATTTGAAGTTGATTTAAAGCATTGTAAATGCTTGTCAAGTTTTAAGACAAACCTTCCTTTTGTTCAGGTTAAATAATTATCCATCAGGTTAACTTGAACTGGAACAAGAAGCTTCTAAAATTAAATTAAAGTAACAGCCCAGTTAATTGAGCCTGCTGCAGTCCTTCCCATAAGGATGGTCTTAGCTTCAGGAAATGCTCATCTTCCTTGTCACATTTGGTGCAGAAAGGTATTTCAAACAGTAATAAGCATCTGCTTTCCCTACTTGTTCAGTGGGAAAGTCTAGAATTATATCCACAGCACCTTAGAGGATGCTGTAATAGCAAGATGCATTTATTAATGATCCTACTAATATTTCCTGAGAGCATCTCCAAATACTCTGCAAATACCCATCAAATTTAAATAGCAAGGATGTGCAGTGGGTAGTATTATCATCCCTTCTCGGAAGGGATGAAAAGACCAGATGACTTTGGGAACATCAAGCAATGAACTTGGAATAAGGCTGGGACTACAACTACAGAGAAAACAGGATGGCTAAAAGCACTGCAGCTTTTAACAGCAACCATCTTGCATCTTAACCACAAAGATCATTCTCCCTGGGTGACATGTAAGCAAATATTTCTTAGAATGAAAGCATAATGTTAATAGAGTAGAGCTTGCTGAGAAAGCAAAAAAAAGGAATTGCTGCTTTTTTGGATATACATGGAAACCCTACACCTCCACAGGAAATATTTTAGTAAAGAGACACAGAGCTACAGCATGAAAAAATGAAACCACCAGATAAGGCAGGTTTTGTGGAAAGGGGGTAAAGGAGCATGGACTTTGCTACTGGGAGGATTTGCTGGGGTTCAGGACTGCTCCTGATGCATGGGTCAGTGAGGTTTTACTGTGGCACAAAGATCTGTGTCTGAGTCTGCCTGAGGCAGGAGGCTTCCAAGTACCTTGCATACAGATCTGGGAAATGACCAGGGTCTGTCACACCACGGGATCTTTACAAGCAGCAGTGGGGCCCAGAACCAAGGGGAACAAAACTGAAAGCTCAATCCAGAGACCAGAAGTCAGGAAAAGGACTTCTCTGAACTGTAGTTCTTCCAGAAAGAGCAAGTGTGGGAGAAGGAACAAAGCCCAAAAGAACAAAACTCATGAAGGCTCTATGGGTAGCGCTGAATAACCAGGTAATTATCCAGATTTTATTGTTCCTTTGTTGCTGCCTGCAGATGAGAAGAAAGAGAATAATGGAAGTAGCAAACAGGAGTGGCCAAAGCCTCTAAAATATTGATGCAGAAATGGAACATTTCTTCTGGAGATGTGAAACTGGTTTCACATGGAACTTTTGTGCTAATAGTTGTCTCAGCCGACACGCAAACTCTTCATAACAATACATGTCTAGATACCATTGCAGTGTAAATATCCTTGCTCAAAACACTTTGCATCTTACTGCTGCTCACACTGTACCTGGCAGTTTCCTATTTAAAACACTATTACTTGCTGAAGGAAACCATTAACAGAGGGCTAAAGGAAACAATCTTATTCACTGAACCAACACTGTTGTCTCAGCAAAACAAAGCAATTAACATCTGAGTTCACAGGAAAATATATTAGCACAACAGATGCATGTGCATGTATTTTGGCCCTTTGGTAAAATGTGCTGTTTTGGGGCCAGATGTTTCTGCTCATGCCAAAGAAGAATCCAGCTGCATCAAGCTGTGAATATTTCTTCTGATCTGTCAAAATCTGCATGAACCAGAAGGGAAAAAACAGTACTGAAGTTTGAAATAGAAGTCTGTTTTCCACTGGGGATTTTACCACCATCTGTATTTTAAAAGCTTTAGTACAACTTGACAGAGCCTGAAAAAGTTTGCAGCACAATAGGTAAAGCACATTGAAATACCATTCGAGTAAGGTTTCTGGTAGAGTTGAAACATATGGTAAAAGACTAGTTTTATGCATTTTTCCCCTTAAAAATCAATTTATACTTATTAGTTGGATTTACAACATGTTTAAATTGTATGGCCTTTTTTGTAATGTGCTGCCATTATGAGCTGAACTCTCATTATTGAGATGATAGAGCAATATTGAATTACTGGGAAAACAAGGTCCTTTTTCAAAAACACCACAGCAATTGCTTTTCTCACGGTTTCTAAAACCAGGTGCTGTTTTTCCTTGCAATAATAGAATTACTATGGATTTGCACTGATGCAAGAGTAAAATCATATCGTTTTATCAAAGCCGTAAAAAATGAGCCAAAATGAAAACAGCATAGCTAAGCAGAAAACATGAAAACATTTTGTAACACCATTAAGTTCACAAACTACAACACGTTTGTCAAGGCTTGGTGTTGTCCCACCTAAAAATCATCCACCCAGCAGGACCAGCACGTTCCCACCTCCCAGGCCACCGTGCAAAAGCCCTTAACTCATCTCACAGAAACTTCTGTTTCATGCCCTAAAACCAAAATCCTTCAGCCCCAGCAAGAATGCAGTGGCAGGAGAGGCCTCAAACAATGACTTGCTTGAGTAAGTGGCTGCACCATTATTTTCTGGCAACTGAGATTTTCTAACCACAACTTGACTCCTAAAGGCATTGGGATTCCAATCTCTCCTGCTCCATCCCCAAAATTTCAGCCTTAACAGAAAAATTAAAACTTCTGAAACAAACATATATGGCACAGTGCAAATGAAGCAGAATGTAGCTGGGTATTTCTGAACTGAACTCAGTTTTCCATTCTGCTCTTCTCAGCTCTCTACATTCATCTGCCAGCAGCCAGGCAGCTGTGCTGCCTTCCAGGTGTGCAGCACAGCTTTGCCACTGACAGGGTTATCTATTTTACAAAGAATTATGCTGGCAGTGAAAATCACAGTAGAATTGTTTTGAAAGAGGCAAGCCTCAGATGGACAATTTAGATTTCACAGAAGTTGAAAGAGGATTTGCAGGTTCAAATTATTAATCAACACCCTGCCAGGCAGGGGCCAAGAGCAATCTGCCAGCACTGAGTTTTCTTGGACTTAGACTGTAAAATCTGGATTTTAGATTGACTCGGTGAGGAGAAGGATTTTTGTGCCTACAGCCCTCTCCTTCTGAAGCATCCAGGCAAAATGGATCCCTGACTTTTAGGGGCAAGTATGAACTTAGGGGTGGTGGGATAAATTCTTTAAGGAAATTAGGGATTGGGAGGCTTTCTGAACCAGAGGACACACTGCACATGACAAGGTTACATCCCTGTTGTTAAAATCATGTTCCAGCTGTAACAAGACAGTATAAACTGCCCCTGGGGTCATATGGGGCCTTTCTTTTCTTAGCAAGAAACATGGATAAACTGGCCAGTAAAAAGCAGGTGCTTGTGGAGAAATTCAACCTTTTGCTGCAACAGTGTCAGCTCTCCCCCGTGCCAATCAGGCTGCCCTGGGAAGGAAGAATTTAATTGTAATAAGCACCTAGCAGGGTGTAACAATGGTTAATCACAGAGAAGCACACAGTGGGTGCCTCCGGTCACATCAGGCTACCTCCAGCATCCTTTTGGCTTGACCTGTCAAGTTACATGCCTTCAAAATTCTGCAGGGCCAAACTCTTAAAATAAAAAGAGGGGGGGGCGGGAAAAGGGGGAGGGGGANTCCCACTCTCACATCTGAAGCTCCTGAGTGTGCAGGGTTGGGTGTTTCAGGTGCAAGCAGAAGGGCAGGGGAAGGTGAATGAACACAACAGGATGCCCCAACACGTGAGTCAGAGAGCACCTGGTCCAGCTCTCCTCTCTCCTGCACAGCTCTGTTACAAAGAGGTGTTGCAAGATGAAAATCGGGAGCTTGAGGCCAAAAGCAAAATAGAAAAAAGAGGATATGTACCCACAGACCTTTGTTGAAAGCAATGATTCATTTTTTTCTTTATGTTTACCTTACATGTGTCTCAGAGAGGCTGTCCACAGAAGCCTCACACCACAGCTCCTGTTGCACTGTGTTATAATACTGCTTGTTTCCTCTTGCCAGCTACTCATCAAGGGTTACCACCAGCACAGCCCTCCGTTCTTTCAGATCTAGTCAGAAGGCAAATTAGTTGCAGCCTGATGGGGGAGTGCTAAATTTTTCATTACAATCTTTCTCCGGAGGTTTGGTGTTTAATAATTTGTACTGTATAAAATTTCACATATGGGAAAACATGGCACCACACAGCCTCTCCAGATGCCATTTTTTTCCTTGCTGCTAATCATGTGAGCCCCCCAGCTAAAGAAGTGGATTTAGGGCATAATTAAAGCTTTATACTTTAATAGTAATATGGGTAAAGCTCAATTTTATTTTTGAGAGGAACACACCACATTTATAAATTCCCATTTCACCGAGGATCAGTTTTCACACAGGGTTGCTTTGTTGCTGATATACCATGGAACATAAACCATGTAAGCAGCTCGTGGTGCTGTGAAAGGCACACACCCCTGCTTAGCCACTGCAGAGGCTTTTTAATTCCTTATGATCAATCCAAGAGCAGTGGTGGCTGTACAAGGGACATCTGTAAGGAGCCTCCACATCATCTGCTCTGGTTTTCATCACAAAATTTGGCAGGGGAGTATCTCAGATTCGTCACATGAACTTCTAACTTCTTAACTAAGTTTTAGCTACATCCCTAAGCAGAGCTGAAGTGATTTAAATTTGCTGCTGCTCTCCTAAACCTCCCCCTAAGCCACCATCCTCCTTCCCTCCCTGCAGAGCCTGGAAACCGCAGGGCTGCTGTCATGCGTGGGAATGCCGAGCCCTCTCCCATCTTCCCACCACTGCCTTCTCCCCACGTTCCCGATGAGAACAGACACCTGGAACGTGCTTTTGGGATTAACCACAGCTGCACACAGAGCACAGGGTTCACACATGCTGGCTAAGAGCCCTGAAAGCCTCACTGTGAAGTGGGACTGAAGTGGGACCCAGGCAGGGGACAGACAGGAGGGTCAGTGAAAGGGACAAAGAGGTGCTGGCAGAAAGGCAGGAGACATTCCTTGCACGGTTGAGAAAGGAATAGTTGTGTGATGGTCAGCATTCTGAGGACTAATTTTAATTATTTGTTGAATTCTGGAGTATAATCCCCTTAAAAAAGGAAGTACCCCAGGGATTATACTCCCAGGATGGCAACTTGGTATTTCAAATCCTTTCCCTCTTCTCCTTAACATCCTCCTAAGTAAAAATTCAGAAAACACAGAGAGGAGTACAATGATCACCTTTCACTATATGGTTTTAATTCAATCCAAGTTTCTCCCATCTGCTCAAGAGACCTACACGCTGCCTTAAAATGAAGTCCTTTGGTGCTATCATGGATTTCTGATTTTCCAAATGAAAACCTGGTGATAAAGAGCCAGGTTCAACAAGCATGGTAATACTCTACAATGTTCTTTGACAAATCTTGTGCTTCAACAGAAAGCAGAAATTCCAGCTTTGCCATTAAGCATCTCTGTGCCCCTCTGTCACGGCTGAAAGCCAGATTTTACTCTACCAATCAGTAGCAACACTGGGTAGGGTAAGGTAAAACTGTTACCATGGATAAGCATCTACACGGCTCTCAGAGCTTGCAATACGCTGGCAAATAAATCAAATGACCTAGAACTGAGAAATAATGACCTTGGAAGTGAGAGCTTATTTCTGGTTTTATCTATCTTTACTATCACAGCTTAAACTAAATCAACCATGCATTTTAAGATCTATATTGTATCCTTCCAAATCTGTCTGAGAATGCTGAAATCTTGAAACGCTCTTTTGCTGAAATGAAGAGCTTATTACAGGTCAAAATTTTACTTGCTTTGTAACTGGTTATATGTGTTAAATCAGAACCCACACAGGAGAGAGAGCTCCCAAACTCAGTGAACCTTCTTGGTGGCCATAAGACCTCCGATGTAAAACCGTGGTAACGGAATTAAATATAGGGAAAGAATCTAAGCACTTAAAGGTGCTTTTTAAATGCCTTTGAATTCCAGTTTCACTGACATGTCTAGGCCCTGCTGGGTGAAGACTCTCAGCTGTGTGATCTGTGTTCTTCACCACAGCTTCATGAAGGCTTGACTGGTGCCCAGTCGTGAGTGGCAGTGCAACGTTCCTGCTCACACAGCAAAGTGACCTTGAGGAGGCTCACTCAACCCAATGTCTAGCACTCACTTCCATGAAATCCCTGGGCAGGAAAATACACATATGGAGAGATAATAGAGGCAAAGCCCCCATGTCAAAGAGCAGATTGGACTCTTTCCATCAGGCCTGTGACAGCAATCCCTAATTCTCCAGGACATCTGCTTATCCAGCAAAACACAAGCCGTCTGTCCAGCAGCCAGGACAGCACAGGGGCTGGCAAACACAGCAGAGTCAAGTTCTACCCCAGCTCTGACATCAGGCACATTCATCTCCACTATCACTCTCCCTCCCCCCCGTTTTTTTCCCTAAATAGAAACCAGTTCTACATAATGTCATTATGCTCGGCTTGTGAGGCTGAGTTTATCTGAGACTGCCAAAAGCACTGTAATCTTCAGCACCAAGTATGATTACTCTGTCATCGTGCATCTCTACAGATAGCAGTGCTCAGGGTATCCTCAGAATGGGAAGAGGTCAAACCACTGATGCTAAACCCGTGAGGCCTGAGAGCTAAAGGACGAGCTGCAGTATCAGTTTTTGCCAGAGGAAACTCATCCATGTTCTGATTTGTCAGGAGAAGGATTTATATCAACTCATACCAGATAAGGAACATGGGAAATAAATACCTAAGTCAGAACTTACTAATGGGTATTATTTCTCAGATAGTAGTAAGTTAATGCTACATAGCTAGGCAACAAAGCCATCCCATCCTTGATAAAGGCATAAACACATTAAAGGAATAATCCCTGTGTGACATGAGGTTACTTGTGCATTCATAAAATTTTCACTGCTTCTGCCAGCATTGCCTTTTAAAAATCACTGCTCTGTCCCAGCCTGATCAAACCCTACAGCCCATGATCTGCTTCTCCTTCAATATGCACAAACATGCAGAGAATCCCTTCATAAATCCCTTTTTAAAGGATACATAGAAGTCTCTGGTATCACAGAGAAACCAGCAGCTTGACCTAATTTCAGTGGTTGCACATTATTTCCAGTATCAATTTATCTATCAGTTACAGTCTGCCAAGAGTCAAACTTTGCTCCCCAGGCAAGGGAAGGAAGAAATCTTTTTT
Source organism: Horornis vulcanius (assembly GCA_013401035.1). Classification (NCBI taxonomy): domain Eukaryota; kingdom Metazoa; phylum Chordata; class Aves; order Passeriformes; family Scotocercidae; genus Horornis; species Horornis vulcanius. The sequence continues at coordinate 10,798 of VZUA01088592.1, forward strand.
CACTGGCTTAACAAGACTGAGAAAACTTGCATAAGATCCAAATATTGCAATTCTAATAGAAATGTAATTTTCAAAATAGTTTAAGTTATTTTTCATAAAAGAATTACGACCATAACTATCCCTCATTATGGAAATACTTATTTAGCTCAGTAAGACCTCTTGAAGGGACAAGGTATTTGCTAAACTCCTGTGCAACAAGACAAGTCACAACGTGACCATTTACAAGATTTAGGCACTCTCCTCATTAGTTATTGCAAAATATCAAATAGAGTCCTTACTGGCATGAACATTTAAAATAAACACTCTGCTTCCTTAGAAGTTCAAGAAAGCCACACTGGAGTAATGAGCCAAGATTCACACATCAGGATCTGAGTTGTCAGAGCCCTGCTAAAATCAGTCACTGGTTCAATTACAGAGGGACTGTAATGAAAAGAGAAGCCAAAACAAGCACTCATCATCACAATGGAGAGGATTACATAGAAGAGCATTATTTTGAAGGATCTTTTTCTTTTCTAAGGATGACTAATAAAAAATAAAACCAGAGAAATTAACATTGCATTGTACGTAAAATGGAGAGAGAGGAAAACAAAGTATGGCTGAAAAATGTATTGCCATCTCCATCTGCAATCCTTTCACCTCCCTGAAAATGATGGTATCTTGGGGCAGAAGGGAAACTTCTGTTGAGATTTCACAGCAAATGGTTTTACAAGCTCCATGTTGCTTTATCAACCATTAGCAAACCACTTCAACAGGAAAATTCACCCCAACTTGTATGAGCTGCCTCATTTTAGGCAAACTCTGAATGACAGTGGTTTACGGAACAGAAAATGTTAGTGATTTAACACTCAATATGCCTTCCTCTTTCAATAAATAAGTTGCTAAAAAACCTCACTGATGCCAGTTTGTAAGATTTAATGACTATGCAGAGTTGTAAATTAATAGACTGTGCCTCAGAGCTGCTTGCTTAGAATGCTGCTGTTATAATAAAATTAGGTAAGTATCCAATGGAACCTCAGGACCCTAGGCTGGTGCCATCTAATTGAAGTTTACAACTTTATTGGAGATTCCTTGCATCTTATATATTTGCTTCGTAGAGTTCAATAGCTGGTGGCCTTGGCTCTAACTTAATTACAAAGCAGAAAGGAAGGTTGTGTCAGCAGGATAACACTTGGCTAAGCTGAAATGTCGGTTTTGGGCATATTTCACCTGTTCTTATCTTGATTTAAGTGGACTAATAGGTTCTAACCACACAGAAAAAATGGGTCTTTGAAGTGAAGACACAAAATTAAAGGGCCAGGTCCTGCATGTGTTTGATCAGCAATGAAAGCACACCCAGTGGGTGGCACTGAGGGCTCATCAGACATCTGAACATAAGAACAATGTTGTGAGTCACAACCAACAGACCCAGGAGGGCAACAAGCCTCAGTTTCAGCCTTGTGAACAACCATGTCTGAGCCTGAAGATATCCTGAAGAGGAGAAAACATCAGGTATCAACGGAGTGAAAGCAATAGGGGTAAAATGGCAGGTGAAAATGGTGATACTAATCACCTGCTCACAGTTCATTCTCTCCAGGACTGAAGGAGAACACATTTCACCTGGTACCTGTTGCAAGGGACAGGAGAGAGAGGTGGGAGGGTCTCAGCAGGTTCTGAGGTGGTGCATACCTACAGCTTTCACCTGTATTTTTCCACAATGTAACAATAATCTGATGGAAAGAGTTGATTGGCAGATGCCAAGTAAAACACTTCAAAACGATAAAAAAAGCCACAGGAAAGCAAGACTGTATAACTTTCTGAAAGATAAGATGGAGCATGTTCACTACAAACAAACCCACCTCCACATCCCACACACACGTGCACCTTGTGGCAGTCCATTAACACTCAGTGTTCCACTGATTAAAAAGAAAATTTAATACATCTGTCAGAACACAGAGACAGAATAAATATCCTTATCATTCCATTTACTGTAAATAATAGTTAAGTGCAAGTCAAACATTAGCTATATTCAGCACAGCATCCTAACAAAACAGGCACTGCTAACATTATGGTCCCAAACTGTGTTACTTGTAATTAACATCTGACATATATCTGCTTTTGCAATCACCCATTACTGATTAAATGACAAGGCACAATGTCAGATGCATAATCTGATTGGTTAGTACTCAGTTACCAAGGTGTTACATTTGGAAATTGCCTGTGAATTGATTTCTTTTATTGAATTAATAAGTGTTATCATACTGTACAGAAGGCAAAATTGCTACTGAATGTGAGCGATAACATATAATTACAGAAAATCAAATCCTAATCTGCAGAGCCAAGCCAGGTGTCAACATTTTAATTGTAGCTGGGGAAGCAGAGTAACACCACAGAGCAGGGGGAGGATGGGAAGAGATCTCTCAAGTGTAGGAAGAAATATATTGCATAAAGAACCAACTTTAGTTAGGCATGATAGCAACCTCGAGGGACGCCAACCACTCGTATGCAAAAAAATTACAGTTAATTTTTCATTTTTGACTATAATCCCACATGCTGGGACACCTGACTGTCATGCAGACCCTAATCTATCTGCCAGTATCTTAAAATTTGCATTTTTGGGAGAATGTTTCTGAAAGATTTTAGGAGATACAAGCATAAAATATGGAAATAATGCACTTCCACTATTTATGCTGTAAAAGCTAAGAAAACAATATCCCTTCTGTCCTCAGAAAGATCAAGTCCCTTTGAGATCATATCACAAGTTTCTGCTATGAATAAAACCACAAAGGTTTTATTAATTTTAGTAGCCTTGCACACTTTTTGAGTGAAAGATGCCTCTTAAGCCATTTCCTAGCTGCTGTTCCTGTTAGCCTGCAAACACTGCACTAATGCAGCAACTGGCATTGAAATTGATGATGCTAAATTGGTGCAACCCCGTTGCATGGACACTCTCAAATTAGCTGGTTCCAATATATTTGATCTATCTCAGCCACTCCTAAACCAATTTGAGAGTTCATGCTAAGGGACTGCACCACTTTAACTACGTGTACTCAGAAAATGATGTTACTAAATTGCTGCCATTTCTTTGGATTAAGGAGGCCTAGGAGAGCCCTGGCTTCCTCTGGGAATGAGCCATCCCAACCATAAGCAGCTTGGCAGGCTGTGATTCTCAGTCATCACTGCACACCCAAACCCTTTCCATACCACCCCCTGTCCAGGCACACTGCAATTCCAGTCCCAAACATCTCCAGCCTTTCCTCCTCTCTGCTTCTGCCTTCCCACACCTTCTGCCACTGCCACCCCCAGAGCTGTGCTGCTGTTTCTCCTGACAGCAAAACAGAGCTGTTCACAACCAGGCACAAGCTGCCAGCTTTTCCTGCCCTGAATGTCTCCCTTTTTGGCAATCTGTGATCCCTGTCCTTTGGAAAAAGACCCAGATAGGCACAAGATGGGGAGGCACAGACAGGAAGCACCAGGGGCAAACGACAAAGCTTGGTTCAAAGACCACACCACTCCCCTACTGCACCACGAGCCAGCTCCTAATTTGCAAAACATCTGTTCAAATCATCAGCTTTTTCCTTTGTTCAGGGATAAAGAGAATAGGTTAAGTCATCCTGTTGGCATACACAGAGAGAAGTTAAGCCCCATGCTACTACCACCCAGCTGGCAAGGTATCTTGGCAGCAGGATGGCATATAAACATTTCACATGAAGCTCTTTCCAAATTAATTCCTTTTATGCTTCTGTTTTCAGGGTAATAGTGAAAGTTTCATTCTTGAGTTACAAATACCTGGGAGATGACCAGGCCAGTGTCTTCCCAGCATAGTTACACTGCTGGTCATGGCTTTGTGTCTCAAGAACCACGAGTGCATCTGGTACATACAGTTGTCCAGGGTGGTGAGGAAAAATAGCAATCTAGGCAAGAGTATGCAGCATGATGAAGTGAGGTGTCTGGGTAAGAAAAATTTTGGCTAGGTACAAACAAGCCACCATTGCACAGAAAAGGGAGAGAGCTGCACCTCTCCAGCCTAAATGCATCTTAATTCTGTACATTGGCCAGTCTTCTAGACACTAATAAAGCTGTTGGACAAAAAAACCCTCCAAACTAACAAACACTTATTACTGGAGCTGAAGTAACACATTTTTAAAAGAAAATTTCTACAACATGAGATGTATAACTTGGCTCTGCAGTGATCACTGTGGGGAAAAATAACTGGTAGGAGTTGCTATATGCCTGAAGAATGTGAATTCTGGAGAGCAGGAGGAATCAGACTCACAGGAGAAGTCTGAACTACTCTAACAGGGAAAATCCAGCCATACAGAAGAGAAGACTTCTTTCAAATACTTTTTTCCTGCAGTTCAAGGCAGTGCTGGGGAACAGGGCTGCAGGAGAGTGAAAGCCTGTATCGATTGAGATGAACTGCACCAACCTGGAGGCCTTTTGCTGTGACGAACACCAGCATGACCTCCACGCAGGAGCTCCGGAACAACCACAAGCAGCTAATTGGGTTTCCTTTCCAGTCACTCAATTTACAGCTACTTCCTGACCTCAGCTTTACAACGTTTGGAGCCTTGGTGGTTTAATGAGCTAAAATCCATGTTTTTCCACAAAGGGAACCTGCCCAGGTACATTTCTGTATCTTTGCTAGGCTGTGGCCATCGCAGAGCAGCAGCAGTTGCTTGCTGCTCCCCAGCCAACCCATTTTCTTTTGGAAGACCACGGGGAAGATGCTGCCTCCACTGCTCCTTCCTTGCAGCAGGCCTGGGTAGAACACGGGGAGGGGTCAGAGAGAGCAGCACCAGGCTGCCACACGCCAAAGGAACACCTCACCCTGGCCTGATGCACTTCTTCCATTCCAAGGAGACAGAGCCATAACAGCCCAGACGTGACAGTCCCATGGCAGCTTTAGGTGATGTGAGTTATAAGCTATCCAATTCCCACTCCTCTCTTTGCCCCCAGCCATATGTTCCCAGCCTCTCTCTTGCTCCCGTACCTTTATGACTAAGTGGTGAGACAATTCAGGAAATTAGCCCCCAAAAAAGTAATTTTTTTTTTTTTCTCATCACGTTAGCTTTTGGCTGGTTTGAGCTCTCTCCAGCAGTTATGAACACTTACACTGTTGGCTGAGGGAGAGGGAACATGTGGCCAGAAGCATCAGGGAGGGAGCTGGAGATCCCTCTCCCTGTGGGATGGGACCGTGCTGGAAGCACAGCAAAGGGCAAGCTCTGCCTGCCCTGTTTGAAAGGGATTTTCCAAAGTTCAAAGGAGGATGAGGCTGGAACCCAACCTGGTTGTTTAGAAGGTATGATGTCAAATAGACAATTAGCTGTTTTCTGCAATAATTACTTTGAATTTTGCTCTGGAAAACCACAGTTATAGCTAGCCCAAATCCTGCTGTTCTGTGGGAGAGATTCCCAGGATGCATCTTCCTTCAATAATCTCCTGTATATTGCTGCAACTGACTTGGGCACCTACTTAATCTGTGATCTTGCAGCTCCTGTCAAGCAGACTGTGACCCTCTCTAGACTTGTATTATCCATTACCAAATTTTCATTTTTATTAAACTCAGCAGAGACTTTTCCCCTTCTCCTCTAGGAAGCATGAATTTTCTTTTGTCATTTATTCCACAAATGATTTATACCAAGAGCCTGTCAACTATAGGAGGTACTTGCTTGTGCTTACTATACCTGCAAGTAGCTCTGTCCTTTCTGGGTCATTACTAATAAAGCACTTATCCCTCATACAAGCACAAATGCCTCCCTGTGCTCTCATAGGTATTTATCTGAGCACTTCAGAGTCCTCGGTGGATTTATCCTCACAGTGATCTGGCGAGCTGGGCATTGATGTGATTTCTGTTACACAGATAAAGAACAGGGTTTGGAGGCTGAATTCAGCTCTTTGCTGCTTCAAGGAGACCTAATCTCCTGAATCAGGATGCTGTAACCACCAATGATTCCTCCTCACTCCCCCCACCTGCTTCCTCTTGGGACAGCAGGAAACTGCTCCAGGTTCATCCCACATTCTCTCCTTCACCAGACAGCCCTGCTCCAGCAGAGTATTGCTGCTCCAGCCTGCAGGAGAGAAGGCTTCAGCCTGAGGCCATTTCTTACTGTTGAAGTGCTTATGAAAGAGAGCATCAAACCCCCACCTCCCAGCCTGCATGACCCAAATCATCACCCTCCACCCTGGCTCCCCATTCACAGATGACTCATGAGATGAGGTCTCCCTGCTGCTCAGCACCATCACTCCGCAGCCAGCCAGATTTCACGAACAACAGTAAAACAAAATATATTTGTCTTGCAACTACAGCGCCAAGACAAGCAAGGAGCAAAGCTGGGGGCCAACTGTAACACCACAGATTTTGGCAGTCAGCCCTCTTTCCAGCTCCTTCTATATTTTTGTCCCAACTTTCCACCTAGGTCTCCCTCTTTTTGGTATTTCTGGGCAGATCACAACACCCACCGAAGAGCAACAAACGCCTGCGTGGCTCAGAGCTTGCCCTTGATAAATTAAGGCATCTCCAAACTCTCTCCTCTCCCACTCTTTCCAGCACCACTTTATCACAGGCAAGGCCAAGAAACCTGTTGCTGCTGTGTTTCTCTTTTAAACCCCAAAGCCAACTGGCAAACTAGAATTTAACCACACAGCTGCTGAACGCAGTTAGATTAATACATGGTGGCCAAACAAAACATTGCTTTTAAAATGCAATTTGTGCTTGGCACTGGGCACATTGGGAAAATTCAGAGCAAGCTGCACTACAGACCAGCTCATACCAGAGCAGAAAGTGCTTTGATGCCCCCAATTTACATGTGACAGCCTTAATGCATTTTGGAAAGAGGCAGTAGAGTAGAAAGTCCCTGCACTAATCACGACTGATGTAAGAAAACCAATTTTTGCTTCTACTTGGTTGTAAAATCCTATGTGCGTGCACACACTCCATTTTCCAAAATCTAAAATAAATCATAGCAAGATGGTGGAAAAAAAATTGAGAAATAATTTTTAGCCTGAAAACTCCTCCTTTATTGATCCAAAACATACCTTGCAGTTTTCTGGTGGCATGGGGGAAAGGAAAGTGTAACAAAAAGCTTCCACCTGTGATTATCTTGCCTGACCCCCATGCACCTCCACCCTGCTGTACTGAGCTGCAGCTGCGTTCATCTGCACAGGTATTTATGGTCAATCTCTTGCAGACTGAATGCATATTTCCCCACCACAATAAAAGTTAGTTCAAAGCAGGCTGCTCCCATTGAAGTCCATGGGAGATTTTTTTTCCTTCCATGAACCTGAGCAGGANGTACTGAGCTGCAGCTGCGTTCATCTGCACAGGTATTTATGGTCAATCTCTTGCAGACTGAATGCATATTTCCCCACCACAATAAAAGTTAGTTCAAAGCAGGCTGCTCCCATTGAAGTCCATGGGAGATTTTTTTTCCTTCCATGAACCTGAGCAGGAGTTGGGTTGGGCTCACTGAGATAGTTTGCTCCAGGAAAATCCTCACTTGTTGATTAGAGCTCAGAAGGAATAAACACAAAGAATATTTTATTTTCACTGGTAACTCCCATTCCCCAAATAATTTGAAATTAATCCTCCAATTTAATTTCAAGCTGCTTTTCAGCTGCGCTTGGTTGCTGAAGGAGAAAAGATTCTGGAGAAAGCAGCACAGGTGAATTACATTTGCTCAACATTTTCAGAATTAAATAATCTGCACATAACTCAGGCTCGCTCGAATGGTACACTGCACTGACCTGACATAAAATATAGCTCTGCTAAGCCAAAAAAGATAAAACAGGGATACCTTCATATTTAAAGGAGAAACAGTGAAGGGTTTCAGACTTTAATGAGATACAGATGCCGACCACTGAATGAATCACTCTGCCCATAATTAAAGAGTCTTCTGATGTCTGAAGACTCTTCCTGTCATGAAAACTCTTGGATGCCATTTCATCTCCATCCTAAGCCTGATTTCAGACTGAAAGAGGGGAATCCAAATGTTGATGTCACCCCAGACACCACTTATATTCTCCATTTCCCTTTTGAAGAACTTGGTATTAATTTCTGTCTATTCGGGTTTTATGTTTTTATAGGTCTTCAGGCACCCTTAGAGCTAGACGGGAGATATGAAAAATCAACAATGAACCAAGGAATTTCCAGGCACCATGCTTTAGCATTTCATGCAAACCAGCAGTATTTAAATCAGGGATCTCCCTCACTAACCCACAGTATAAATTCCACTCTCGTGTACAAGAACACAACAAAAACATTTTACTGTTTTGTTGATGTTTCAGCTGTAACAATTCAAGGGTTCCAGGCAAGTCAAAGTCACAAGAAGTTGGAGCTTTATTACTATTGTTATCCAGCTGGGCTACCTGGGGGTAAAAATAAAAAGAAAGGAAAAAGCAGTGTCCAGGTAGACAGCCTTTTCATGAGATGCCCAAAAGCTTGTGTCTTACCTGATAACTTGCATGCCCAAAAAAGCCTCTTTTTTTGCCAATTAGGTTGGAATTCTCTGTTTTCATTTACTTACCATTACTACTCCCTGGGCATGAATAAATCTCTCAGCTTTTCTGCTATGAGGTAAAAGAATGATTTAAAAAATAATAAATAAATCACTCTCATCTTGAGCTGAAATATCACCTGAGGGTGCTCTTGCAGCTGCAGCCTCCCCAGGGAAGCTGGTCCCCACGCTGAACTAGCCCTCATGCTGCAAATTTCTCCTAATGTCTCTTCTGACAGCCTATATCCTCCTGAACAGTGATGTTCAGAATGAAACGTACTGCACCCACCACCAGAACTGAATAAAGGGGAAAAAATGCTTTTGAGTATTTTACAGGAAACCATATTTCTATTTCCTGATGCCTTTCCCAGGGTATTTAGTGATCAAGCTCCTGAAAACCCCAAACCCTTCACTCATCCTTTATCATTTCTGGTAGAAGAGGTACCTGACCACTTCTGGTCTCTCACAATTCATTCCTTCTTTGCTTAGCATTGCTAAGCTGGAACCTACTTTTTTCAGACCTTTTCTATTATTTCAGATTCCCTGAATCCTAGTCCTGAACTTGGCTGTGCTTGTACCTGTCTCAGCTTGGCATGAGCTGCAGAGTAACTGTGATCACCAGTGTGTCTTCCAAGTGTTAACAGAGATGGAGACTGCTGAGGGAGCTCCACCTCTTCCAGGGACTGCTGCCTTCTACGTGCTTAGAAACAACTTCATCATCTTTATCATACTTTCCTGAAAAATATTCCCTAGGCATTACAGGCTTCCCAGCCCACAGCTCCTCCCTTTCTCCCTTTTTGAAAGATATCCCATTAAATTTTCTTTTCTGCAGTCTTCTCAAGCCTCATTTGTCTCCACAGATTTTCAAAGATTATCACTAATGGCACTGAAATAACTTAAACCAGTTTTCTAACTATCTGGAGCTGAATTCCTCCAGGCTCTGCTAAGCATTCAAACCTATTCTTTCCCTCTTTTCTGAGAGCACGCCGGCTGCAGCTGACCCTCTCAGGAAGAACAGAAGAAATAAAAAAGTCATTTGGTACTTCTGCTTTCTCACTTCCATCTTCTGAGAGCTTTTCCTTTCCACTGAGCAGCAGACTAACTCATTCCCTGGCCCAGCTCTTGCTGCAAACACATTCATAGAAACCCCTCTGGCTGCCCTTTTTGTCTTTTGCCAATTGTGGGTCATTTAGACCTTGGCTTCTCAATTTTCTTTGCATGTTCATGGTAAAATTATTCTCCATAGTTCTACCTACTCTCCAATATTTTTATGCCGCTTTTGAGTTTCAGGTCATTAAAGACCCTGTGATTTAGCTAAAGTAATCTCTTACTATGTTTCCCATCTGTCCTCTCCATTAAGGGAGTTCTACTTGTGCATTGAATTTGCTTCTCTAAGAAACCTTTAACTCTCCCAAACTTCCCCTTCACTCAGAGCAGCTTGCCAAGACTGCAGCTCTGAGCTGACTGAAATCCACTTCCCCGAAACCCATTGTCTTCCCCATGCTGCTCTCCCTACTTTCCTTCTTAATAATCAGCAGTCTGGCAACCCAGAAATGTTTTTGTTTTAGAAAGGCTATTCTGCCCAGGTGGACTCATTTCCTAAATCTCCCAAGGACTGAATTCCAGTTACAGCTCAGATTGCATCTGTTCTGCTTTGGGTTCTGGAGATGAACAAGGGTGTACTTAAAGCACTTAGAAGAAATTTTCTTGCCAAAGTATCACAGCCAAACCTGTCCTGCTACAAAGCATCGCCCCAAAAAAGAGGAACTGGCAAAGAATGAAGGGAGGGGGATAAAAAAAAAAAATCTCAGATTTTTCTG